>JBBMOE010000299.1:0-19052 GCA_037975065.1 Chaetodon trifasciatus
GTCGCGTGCTCAAGGCCTGTGCAGAACAGCTGGCTGGTGTCTTCACTAACATCTCTAAATGCTCAGGAGTCTGTACTCATTTTTTGTGACAACATCACAGTGGTCTCTGGTGGCTCAGTGAGCTATTTGCTGACGAATGTCTCACAGATGCCGTGTTTACCAAATGTGTAACTGGCTGAGGCAGCAGTCCCCATGTACCTTATGACCACCACCATTGTGCTGGTACCGAAGCAGTCAGCTGCAGTGGGCCTTAATGACTTCCGCCCCATCGCACTCACCCCTATCATCACCAAGTGCTTTGAGAGGCTGGTCTTGGCCCACCTCATATACTGTCTTCCCCCCACACTGGACCCCCATCAGTTTGCCTACCGACCAAACAGGTCGACGGAGGATGCCATCTTCATGTCACTGCGCTCCACCCTGACGCACCTGGACAACAAGCATTCAACACAGTCATCCCCTCCAAACTGGTCAACAAACTCAGTGACCTTGGCATCAGCACCTCCCTCTTCAACTGGACCCTGGACTTCCTGACCAACAGACGACAGTCTGTTTGGTTAGACAACCATACCTCTGCCACCCTGACCCTGAACAGCGGCGTCTCACAGGGCTGTGTGCTGAGCCCTCTCCTCTACTCCCTCTTCACCCATGACTGTGTGTCTGTGCATGGCTCCAACTCCCTCATCAAGTTCGCAGAGGACACCACGGTGATAGGCCTGATCAGCTGATTAACCTGATCTACAGGGATGAGATTCAGCAGCTGGTGATGTGGTGCGCTGACAACAACCTGGCCTTCAACACCAAGAAAACCAAAGAGCTTATCGTGGACTACAGGAAAACCAAAGGCTGCAGTCACACCCCCATTCACGTTGACAGGGCTGAGGACCTTTCCTGGACCCTCAACTCCTCCACCTTGATAAAGAAGGCTCAACAGCGCCACTACTTCGTCAGGAGACTGAGGAAAGTTAACCTGGCTCATCAAATCCTAGTCAGCTTCTACAAATACACCTTGTTGAAGTTGTGAACAGTTTCATCTCCAGAGCCAAACAGCGGAATTCAGCAGGTTTTCCTCCCTTATACTTTCTATAGTCTACCTACCGGTGTGTCGTTATGTCTTCTTTTTTTTTTTTTTTTATTAAGTAAAGAGCTTCAGGTCATGTTCACTTGGTTACATCTTTTTTTTTCTTTTGGTGCGTGACACTATTTATCTTGCAAAGTCATATGCTTGATGTGATTAGATAAGTAGGTCAGTGAAATGTCAACTCTGGGCTTGCATGTTATCACTGAAATTGAACATAAGGTTGTGGTATTTTTAAAACTTCATCATAGAGGGTTTTTACTGCAACTTCAACTGACTCTGTTGCCTTACATCTGCTGGATCACTGGAGCAGTTGTCTGCTTCTCTTCTGTCTGTGTCTGCATGTAGAGGCTTCAGTGTTGATTGGCTGTCACTGACTCACTTGTGCCATGTAGCCAATCAGTGAGAGCTGTGGGCGGAACATTGTTACACAGCCAAGAGTGGTGACTTCAGGCAGAGAGACGGCTACATCAGAGCCAAAGGAGCACGTTTTAAAATACGTTAATTAATTTTATTGGTTATCGTTGGAAAAAACGGCCGATGTCGATTATCAAAAAAATGCCGAATATCGGCCGATATTATCAGCTCGGCTGATAATTGGTTGATCCCTAACTTCTACACTCTTTGTATCTGGAGGCAGGCATAGTACAACAGCCCTGTAGCAGGTGTTGTTCATTTGCATACACTGCCCACACTATAATGATACAAAGCTGGTTAAAAACTGGCAAAGTTTCCCTTTAGGAAGACAACTTTCTGTCCTCTAACTTTTTTCTGTAAACACATAAATTAAACATTTATATAGATAAACCATACAGGTCAGCTTCTGTCATGACCTGTATATATGCTGATTTTATCAGACAAGATCCCAACCATGATATTATGATTTGATCAGCTTGGCTGTCTGCCCCAGTCCTCACCAGATGTTGGTAGTGATGCACAGTTTTGCTGTTAAAGTGAAAAGAGGATAAATAAGAGGAGATTTAGCCCTTTTCATGTTGTTCAGGTGTGCAAAGTTCTCGAGAATTACATTGAAATGCTAATGTGGACAGAAATAATTTTCATATGAATAGAGTGTTTTAAAATTTAGACTGCTTTATGTAGATGTTGTCTGACTAGAGTTGCTGGCGTATTAAATGTTTATATTAACACATTGACTAGTAAGTACAGCAATTGTCCTGTGAGGGGTGAGAGCCACTCTGTCCCTAAATTTCCTCAGTGCACTCACTGGACCTACAGTTCTCTCAGACACGGTTAGCCGAAAACACTGCAGGCAGATTGTCAGCATTGTCTAGTCTAAATAGGTCAGTCTAATTATCTTTCGAGAAACGTTAGGCTTGACTGTAGTGTATGCCAAAAGCTGCAGTGCAAAAAAAGGGACTCAATAGTAAAATTGTGCATTCATTCTCTTGAAATGTACAATACAAAGGTCTGCGACAGAATAAATCTTAAAAGTCAGTTTCCTTGTTGGCTCTGTTCTTATCAGCATGACACATTATATTATGGGCCTACTGAGCCATCATGTGTGTCTAAATGACAAATTTCTATTGTTGTCAAAATTACATAAAATCATATTTTGTTCTGCCCTCAATGTGTTAATGGCTCCTTCATTACTTAGCCAGGGAAGGTGTTCAGGCTCTTTGTTTAGGCAGTCTTTGCAGGGTTATTGGCCTTACTGTTTTATTATTCCCTCTGGAGCAATTCCATCAAAACACATTGATGGGAGTTAACAGACTTTTTTAACAAGTCCCCAAACAAATATCATTAAATGCTCAGGAGTCTGTACTCATTTTTTGTGACAACATCACAGTGGTCTCTGGTGGCTCAGTGAGCTATTTGCTGACGAATGTCTCACAGACGCCGTGTTTACCAAATGTCCTCCTTGCTTCCTGTGTTTCTCTCTATGTAGATTGACTCATTCTCCTCTGCTGCTCTTCTCCCTTGACGATAAACGAAGCAGCTTTATACACCATCTTGTTTCTCTGACAAAGTGTATTCATTACTTCTTGCTTAATTGCGGTATTTGCGAATTGTGGATTTTTGCTTTCATGGTTGTGCTGCAAAAACTCAAAAAAAGTAATAAAATAGTGTAATCATTACTTCGAGTAAGCAAATTATCTACCAACAGAACAGGAAAATTTCACCTACCAAGAGTTTTAAAACAAGTGGAAATATCTAGTCTTAAAGAATTGCTATTAACCCTAAAAGTACCTTTCTCTGGATACAAAGAAATTCTGACTTCGAAATAGCAGTTTTGTACTTGTTTGTTGATCAAATAGCTTTATACTCCTAGAAATTCTTGTTTCAAGCATCAAGTGACTCAGAACCAGAAATAAAATGTCAGTAATGCATTATAATATCTTATTAAAATAATTAAGGACAAAAATGCTTGAAACAAGTGAAATGCTCCAACATAAAACTGTTTGGTAAGAAGATATATGTTGTCAGACAAAAAACAAGTAAATATTGCCTAAATTAAAAATATTTCACTTTACTTAGATGTAGTGTGCATCAGGAGCACTGGTATTAGTGTAGATCTTATGAGGTTAAAACAGCCGTATTGCTTTGAATAGGGATTAAGTGTGATTAGCGTCAATGTGTTTATGAAATAAACAACTGTCTCTAGGTTATGATGGGTGAGCAGGGACAGGTTTTGGCACACAAGGTTTCTTTTAACAGATGTGCTGACAAAATGATCACTCAGACAAATACACCTTTTGGAGTGCCAGTGCTGGTACTTATCAAACTCATTCACTGTAAGCCTCAGAGTGGGAAACATTGGTGCAGATGTCATCAGCTCCAATAATTCCAGGACATTCTGGTCAGCTGAGCCTCTCCTTATCCTCCATCAACAGCTGATGCTTTAAACACACCCTGCTGCCAAAGACAACACTGTGCTTGACCTTATTTAGCCTTCTCTACAAAGAAACATCTTTGCCATGAAAATGAGACTCAAACACACACTGTGCCAAAATAGCATAGCCACAAGCCAGGGCAAATGGTTCAGTTAACAAACTCACATGCACCACCAGCAGTAGTGAGCCATGGTAATAACCATGGTTGTAGCTATGGTAATAACTCTTAAGGGTATTTGAATATACTGTGCGTGACAATATAAGTTTGTTTCTTTAAATTTGCCGCTGTCCATTGTGTAGAGGAATCTATTTTAGACAGGTCAAGTTTAGACTTTGGACTTCTCTCAGCAGAAATCAGAACAATTGATTTTAATGTATTGACCTAAAATGGGTGCTGCATGAATCAGCATTTAGCCCTGCTCTACACTTCCTCCTTGCCTTCATCCCTCAGGGCTGGAGGCATTTAGGCAGGACAACCCCTGCCTCAGCATGTCGGGGCAGTGCATTGTGCAGTCTGCCTGGAGAGAAGTGTTTTCCTAAGTGTGCTGTACCTGTTCACATAAATGTGATCCCTGCTCTTCACCCTTCTCTCCGTTTAAAATGTTTTTGATGGCTCATTTTCTTAGTGCTCTAAATGCAGCCAACTTGCTGTTGCAAAGATCTCTTGATTCAACTTTTTGATTGTGAGGGTTTATGGTCAAAGTTAGCCGTAGTTCAGAAGTTGTTAATTAATTGAAAATTGTGATAAGTAATGCTCTAGTTTTATGTGGAAGTGTTATCTTGAGATTAAGAACTTAATGAAGTTTCTCACATACTGAAGGTGGTGCCAGAAACAACAATATCACTGTAGCCAAAGGACGTTCCATACAAAGAATGTTCAGTTACAGAAAAGCTAAGTGAATTCTTGCACTAGTTCACAGCCTATATGAAAGGAAGTCAGCATATGAAAAAGTTGGGCTCCCACTGATCGAATCCATATGTGAGGGATTTCACAGAGCAAATGACCCATAAACATTTCACTGGCTATGAAATCAGTTGATTTTATAATTTGGCCCACATTTTCACAGTAATATAAGAAAGCAGAAACTCGAGAATGTATTGCTTCATGCTGTGTTGCCTGTTGTGCATAAATGAAAAGAGACAGGATGAATGCTAAGTTAATGAACAAATGAACAACTAAATTAAATATGTATGATTGGGATGGGTATCATAGCATGAAAACTTGTCTCAGGCATTATTTAACAGAAAGGGAGCAAAGGTAATGCTTTTTCTTTTCCTCCTTAAGAATTCTCATCACTCTGGCATCTTGGTAGTTAGTGAAGTTACTTATATCTCTGTGACCCAGTCTCAGAGTATTTACTTTATATGAATGGTTGGTTCCACTAGCAGAATTTATCTTGTAAAAATACATTTAGCAAATGGCTGTGTTGAAGATCAGATGACTTTGGGCCTAAGTTTTACAAACATAACATCATTGTTCAGGTGAAATGCTCCAATGTCACATAACTTGTAAGGTTACATTACACGGCCTCTTTAAATTAGGAATTTGAAGGATAAAGATACTCAAATCTGCTGAGTGCTGCGACTACTCTTGTGTTCGTCATCTTTGGGGCAAATATTATTAAATCTGCCCTCCATGATTAAAGCTTGACAATGACATTCTTGTGAGGTGAGTAATGTGTCAAACTATCCTTCAGGATTGTTTCTTGAGGGGTCTGCTCTGGACTACAGTTCATGTCGAGGTTTATTGCCTACTTTCTACATATTAAGGAATCTTCCAAGTATAACTATTGAATTTATGTCCAGCTTTTCTCTACAGTGTACTTAATGATGTACTTTCCTTAATACAGATACATTTCCTTCTTTTCTACAGAGATCTGAGGTTCAACAAAATCAAGGAATTACTGCCGGGTTCCTTTAGACGATTAAAGAACCTCAACACACTGTAAGTCTTTGTCCCCGCTCTGCATGCATGGTTGTCAGTTGTGGAAGACATATAGTATAACCTCTTTTTTGTATGTGATTGTTTCTTAATACTTAACATCCTGTTGGTAACAAAATTCAAAATTCAATATCTCTGGCTTGAAAATGAATCAAGCCCATTTCCTTAGACTTTCCTACATTTCCCTAGAAAGTCCTGTTTTCATCACACACAGGCAAATTCTTGTTCTGCTCGGCTGTGGTTTCACACATGTAGGTCAGCTTGTAATCTGTGAGGAATTTATTTTTCCACTTCCACCCACAGGGCTTTTTATCACATGTCCAGCCTGCTAGCTGGTGCATAGCTAACCTAATAAAGCAGAAATGTTCCAAATTTTTGTATTTTTCATTGGCAGTATATTAGTTTAGCAACCCTCTCAAAATTTTTAAGGAACGTGTGCATGCTCCATTTTATGTAGTCTTATCAGTATCTTGACAGACTACAATTTAGACTACTAAGCTGTTTGCTAGAAGAAATTAAACACACCTCACCTAATTATTTGCAAACGTTACTGAGATGCATTCACATCCGTGTCCGTTGTGCATGCTGAGTAAGGTATGAATATGGAAAAATCAGCAGGCAGTGTTAAAAGTGAAGGTGTGAAGATGCAGTTTTTTTTTTCAATGATAATTAATAAACAAGAGCTTATGAACAGGGCATGGATATAGTGGCTTCGATTTAGATAAGATAAGACTTTTGATCCCACACTGGGGAAATTAAATCGTTACAGCCAGCAAGTGTTACAAAAGTAAAACAATGATTTAGTTTCAAAGTTAAGAAAAGTGCCTTAAAGCTGGAGAAAAGCCCAGCCAGCCAGCCATGTCGCCAGCCGAACTGTTAAAGGCTTTATATCCTAAACAGCTGTTCATGGTTTCAGGCTGCATTTGCACGATTGAACAAAAATACATCCTGCAGTCTATGGGTCTTGGAATTACAGTGATATTTCTAGTTTTACTGTTGTACATACGGCCTTTTGTGTTCTCTAAAGTTAGCCTATGGCAAAGTGTCACTCCGTACATTTGAAATCAGAAGATTGTAGTTTTTTTATGTTTGTTCTCTACAAGAAATACATATAAAATGTTATGTTTCCTGAGACATTAGACAAGAAGAGGTGACAGATGATGACAAACCATCACCATTGAAACCACAGAAATTACAGCTCAAATTTTAAATCACAGCCCTTGTGATTTCAAACTTAAGAACAAATTTGAACTGTGTGAGCAGTTCTGTGCCAGTTTTCTTTACTGTATTTCTGCTGTATTAGAGATCAGGGGTCAACTGATGAAAGAAACTGTTAATCACATGATACTGCATCTTGTCTTGATAAAGACATGGCATATTCTACTTAGAATTAAGAACAGACTCACTGTCAATCTCATAACCACAAAATAAGACCTGATTTCATTTCTTCACAGCCTCCTCAACAACAATCATATACGAAGGATTCCTAGGGGGGCATTTGAAGACCTGGAAAACCTCAAATATCTGTAAGTCAATTTTGTTCTGCTTTTGAAGTCAAGTGATAGATCTTAAGACAATTTGGGAGTGCCTTTGTTTTGTCAGTTTTAAGGCTAACAAAAGGATAACCTTCATTCAGTCATCAGAAGAGGGAGCATGTTGAAGGGTATTGCCTGTAAAAGTGGAGGACAGATGATTTTGCGAGATTGCTCAGTCAGTGAAAATGTATCAATGCGCTGTATTGAAAATGCATCAATGAAAAGACAAAGTCTTAGGAGCCTGTACTTGTGTGTCTGGAAATCTTGACCTGGAGGCAGAGTTGAGAACAGATAATTGAGACATGAGCAACCCAATACTAGTTTGCTCATTTTCTTTGTCACTTACATAGCTATGAAAACAGTGAAGGGTATATTTAATTTTCTTTTGTGTTTGGTGAGATTTTGTACATCTTGAGGCTAAAGATGACACAATGTTTTGTGTTGTCTCTCATGAGAGAAAGCTAGTTGTCTGCATAGGGTTGCTAATAGCTGATAAAGACAAAATGTTTTAGCAGGAACTACTGGTAAAGGCTTGTGTGTCTGGGAAAGAAGTGGTGTTATGTACTGTTACATCACTGCCCTGATTGAACATGCACTGCACACTTACAAGATCACATGTAAATCGACTCCACTCAACAAGAGAGAGGGAAGAAGAGGTGAGTAGAGGGGATGTATAGACTTTTCTTTTTTTCAGTTTACTGACAAACATACACATTCACTACATATGCCCATGCTCTTTTTGCTATAATAACCAACCAATTTGATTAGCCTTTTTAATCACAGAGCCCCTATCACATTAAAGCAGAGTTGATCTAAAGCTAGGACCAAATGTTGTGATTAGGGTAAGGTTTTCCCCCCACCTCTCCCTCTTCCTGCTGATTCTGTGTTCTATGGCTGGGGGCTAGATTGTATATCCCGGCTCACCTCTTAACTTCCTTTGGACCCCAGTAAAGTTGACTCCCTGTCATCTTTCATGTTTTGTTTTTTTATCCCTTTCAATCATTCAGTTGTTTGTCAGTGTTATTATAGGAATACAGATTATTTATATATACTTAAAAAGTTTCCTTTAGTACATACTTAATATGTATGTAAAACTTTTTTATTAGTCACTGGTGATATAGATCATTTAAAGACATGACCAGCAGCAGTAAAGGGAAATCCTCCTGGGTATCAACAAGATGTATTTTATGGTAAAAGGCAGATCAGTGTTTCACATCCATTGACAAAATCATCAGGCTCCTGGCAGAGGAGTTCTGGAAAGTGAAGCCAAAACTTGAAGTTAGTCTGCTGTTTACAAGGTAATGCAAAAATACATCTGGTTACTCAATTGTCAGTCAACAGATTATGCTTAATGATCTAATTTTCCATTACCATCATCTATGTACAGATTTGGTCTGCATGGAAATTTAATAATAGTAGTATTGGTTGTTTGCCAATGGTTTCTTTACATAAGATCAGCCGGAACATGTATGAAGGCACTGTCATGTCTCTGAATGTCACTTAGTTGTGTCTTTTAGCTCAGCTCTCATTTATGTTACACATGATGAAGTTGTTAATTTTTTTACATATACCTTGTGTAAATCTTTTATGATGAGAAACCTCATAGCATAGAGACAGACAGGCTATAGCACTGGGAAGGTTGTGCAATGATAAAAACAGGATGTTTTTTTTTTCCCTACATCGTGTCACTTCTGCTGTGGAGAGATCAGGATCTGTCTTCATGTCTCATCATAAGTGTAATGGCGGAAAGTGAAATATAGAGGTGGGAGATGAAACACCAGACAGCTGTAAGCTGTTGTTTTTCTAGTAGCACATTTCTTTAATATTGGTGATGGAAGGAAAACATGCACACATCAAGGGTATTTTTCAGGCTGCGTATTCTTAGAGTTAAGACATACAGAGTTAAGACTTGACATATAAGGAATTAGTGTCATTAATTGTTTGTCCAATGATGATAACTCATTCTTATCTGATGCATACACCATCTGAACAGCTATATGTACCTCCTTTTTCCTGAGGTGTTCAAATATCTAACTTTTAATTTTGTATTGCACTACCTTATTTTAAGTCATAATGAGTTATGTTATCTTGCTTTATGCTTTTTGTGTTTAATCATGTGCAATATTACTTTATATTTCATTTCAATATCATTGCCAATACTACTTTTTCTCTATTAGGTTTATTGTAGTTTACTTATTTTACTACATTTATCTTACTTTATTATTTTAATTAGGAACTGATTTCATGTTTTAGGCTTTATATTTATTACTCTACTGTTTCTATTCTATGTTACTGCATTTTTGAGCGATTTCTGGCACAATAATTTCCTTCGGAATTAATGAAGTATCTCATCTTATTGTTGTCCATATTGAATTGATTACTGTGTGACACTGGGGATAGTTTTACTGAACATTCACTGAATGAAATGATCTGGAAAGTATTCAGTGACACACTGCAGTGTTCGCTGCTGTTTTTTCGAACATAGTGTATGTCCAGTTTCTGCTTAGTCAAGCACATCTGTAGGTCATGAGAAAACTGTAGATGAGTAAACACTTGATGTAACTCTCAGTGCTCTACATATAGGTCAGAAATACATTCTCACCTGAAGTTGTAATTGTGCAGTGTGTCTGATTTTACATAAACCAATTGTTTGCGAGCTTGCAGAAAAGGTCCTGTATCCATAGCTGCAACTAGTGATGTCCATGAAGCAGGGTAGTGTGACATATACTTTCACTACATAAATTTATGTTTACAGTAAACAAGCTTTACAAATAAATGCACAACTTGCATATCTTTTTGAAAGAAAAGGCAACTAAACAATTGTTGATCAGATCTTTTCTACTTTCTCTCATAATAACCAGACCAGACCAGATCAGATCAGATGATCCTGTGTGAGTGTGCGTGTGCGTGTGTGTTACTAATGTTACTGATTATCTCTCCTTTCAGCTATTTGTACAAGAATGAAATCCAATCAATTGACAGACAAGCATTTAAGGGGCTTGTCTCTCTTGAGCAACTGTAAGTGACCAACTTCCTCATCAACGTTTTCCTTTTGCTTGACATACTGCTCCTCCTCCTGTCTACTGTCTACCCCCCCTTCTGAATGTTTGCTATAAACAGCTTATGAAGCCTTGTAAGGTTTAAATGGTAATTGTAAATGATGATGTACTATAAGTGATTTATAAGTCAATTCATATTATCTAATAGTGCTGGGCGTGTCACTGATGTAATGATTTGTGACATGACTGTGTAGGCCTTACACAGGTACCATGATAACTCTGATCATTACATTGACACCCCTACCTCTATGTGCACCCCTCATTTCTCCACTGCTACCATGCATGCCATGTGTGCACCCACCCTTGTGTGCTGCGCTGACCCTCTTTGACCCTTTTGCATGACTCGCATATTTTGTGGTAAGGACAACAGATATGCACCACCCCCATGCAAAGCTTAAAGCATGATATCCAGCATTGTGCTGCTAGTAGTGCTAGCAGTGTTGTGCTGGAGTCAGAGCTTTTGCTTTACAGCTAAACTTGGCTTGCATTGCCTCTATTCTGCTACTGCGAAAACCACTCGTATGCCTTGATTTTCTGTAATTTGCTCAAAACTTTAATTTGTTTGAAACCTTTAGTCTATTATGTTCAGCCTGTCTGATAAAACTGCTTCCTGTCAGTCTTGACATTCAGAAACTTGTTAGTGCTGTGCAGCTTTTACAACCCCCCCATCATCATACACTTCCATGTTTGATAAGAACAACACTTTACCAATTGACAATTGATGTAAAAATTTGTTTTCAGAGTAGTAATGTTGTATCTGTAAGCATTGTTCGCAGAAAACTTGCCTGTAGTGTGTTGATAAGCCAGTGTGTCATTATTACAACTGGGGTTGCAAAGGGTCACTAAATTTCCAGAAAAACTGCCTTCGCCAAATGACTACAGGCTTTCAATCAAAACTTGATTATGTCACCGGAGTGAGTATATTTTATATTTCTTATGTATTATTTTTCATACTTTATGATATTTCAGATAACAAGCAGATAGTAGCTTCAAGCATAGTACACAGTTCATACTTGTTAACATCTTCTGCTATTTTTCGCTTGCTGGCTGTTACCATGTCGGATGTATCTTGGTTGAGCATGCAAATTGAGGAGTTTTAATTAATCTATTTCCAGTAATTCTTGTTAAATGGTCAATTGATTAATTAAAGTTAATCAACTAAATTGTTTATTCTTTTAATTTCTATTAGCAGGGTTTTCAATTATGTCAGCTTAAGGTAAAATGTTTGTTTACCTGCTTATGACATAGAAAATATGTACCAGGCAAATAACCCCTACAGTTCCTTTTTATTACCATTATGTCCTGTTATTTTGCAGAAATTCTTGTTAATTCCCATGCAAAGTCCCTTCCTCCAATATTCCCGGAATTGCGCAACCATAGTCACAACCAATATGGCTGCTATGCACTATTTTTCCAGAGCAAATTATTGCTTTCTGTACTCATAGAGGAGACTTCACTTACTGTATGTCTCTGTAAACACATTAATGGAAAATAAATGGCCAATTCAACAAATTAAACCAATTCCAACATCAGGCTGCATGCATGGCAGCTGTTTTGAATTTTGTTACACTATTGCAAGGTTTTATATGTGGGTGACAAGTTCTGAGCCAGGCTGCATACATTTTAATAGTTCTTCTACATCCCCACTGGGCAACAGATGCCAAAGCCTGAGGGCACATGCTTCTGTGGGAGGAATAGACAGCTACAAGGATCTATCAGGAGGCGTCGAAACTAAATAGGAAGTCTTCTTAACTTCTTTACACAGTTAGACCATGACTGATGGGGTTCTTGTAACAACAATACTGGATCACAAATACTGTAGGAAGTGTACCAAAATAACTTGTGTGGGAAGCTGGGTCAACCTAGAGTGGGGATTAGAAGTAATTTACTATTGGCTTCATTTAACCTTTCTGTCCATTGCTTCTCTTTACTGTGTTGTTTTTCTATTCTGGCCCCTCTACAAAACATATTTTAGACAACACCCAAAGATATACTGTTGAATGTCCGGTATAGCTTGTAAAAGTACAGCTAAGAATTAACAGTTTAGATAAACTAAAAATAATAAATAAAAAGAATTTCCCTGTGCAGAATACATATGTTACATTACATTTTATTTTACATCCTATGTCGTTTTGGTCTTTGTCCAGTTTGCTGCTGCAGCTGCTTTGACTGCATTGACCCTTTATATTACCATTCAGTCATCAGTTGGATTTCATTTGCCTAACATTTATTTGTTAGTGTATGGCTTGAATTAGATTTTCTTAGCTCAGACTCATTTTGGGTGCTTAATTATGTTTGCATTCCATGGCATAATCATTGTACTTGCTTTTCACCTGTGGGCAATCTCATTTCAAATTCATTCATACAATGTATGTCAACTGTCTCACCTGAATTCCTGATATGCTAATTCCTGCATTCATTCACATCTGTATGTAACTTTTTCTGAAACAGCTGTTTCGGTAATATGAATGAATGGGCAGGTGAACTGGTATGACTTGAGGGGCACCTCAATGTTGTCATTTATCACCTCTTAGGGTCTATAAGGAAAATTAAATTATATGTAGTCAGACAGGGAGCCCTCATTCAGTTTTACTGTGCTTTCTACTATTTGTTCTTTTCCAGGTACCTGCACTTCAACAATATTGAGTCTTTGGAACCAGAATCATTCACTCATCTTCCAAAGCTGGAACGACTGTAAGTCCATCCCGCCTGACCTTTCAAAGCCCAGGATTCCTACAATGTACGCAGTTCACACAAAATCCTAAAAAAAAAAAAAAAAAGCTTTGTCAGAAGGAAAAAGCAATTTTCTTCTTAAATTTCCTCATATAAATCAAGGCATTAATAGATCCACTGGTACAGCTGAATTCAGCAGGACACTTGATAGAAACTAGAAAGAAATAACTAGCATGATGTTGGAATTAACTCAAGCAGGTCCAGACTTTGTTTAAAGTGACATTGGAATGACCTGCAGAACACAGCAAAATATCAGCTATAAATCAGCACAGTCAAATGCCTCATAACAAGGTTTTTACACTCCCTGTTGGTTTGTTGTTGCGTCAAACAATAATACAGCAATGATGCCAGATTCTGGTTGATCCCTGACATATATTTAGTCCCCATGGGGCTAATTTTTTTTGTCCTGTTCGAGTTCTGTGATTATGTACATGTTCCTTTCACTTTGTGGTTTATTTGTTGAACTGACAACTCAGCGGTGATTCAGTTGTTTAGTGGACCTATGTCAGGTGATATATTATTGTTTTTCTAATTATACTGCTTCCAGAAATATTCACATTGGCACAGCCAGTGAGAGAAAAAGAAAACAAGGGGGAACTGAGAGCACAACTTTTAGTCCTGGATTGAACTGGCTGAGAACACATCTTGGCCTCATTAATTGCTGTCACAAATAGGAATGCCCCTCTCACCATGGTGTTCACAGATCACTGATTCTATACTGCATTAAAATTTGGTGGTAATATTGTAATGGGTTATTCCAACTCTGTAGAGCTAAACTCTAATTATTCTCATGTACTACTTCTAGAGTGCTCCAGTGAAATCTGTAGAGGGTTATTTTATGCTTAGTCCTAACGTACACAGATATTTTTCAAAATGTAGCTTTTACTATGCATTTTTGCCTTTTATCCACACACAAATGCAGTTTTAGATCACTAAAAACTGAGCTTTTGGAAAACTCTTTCCAGGCTGAAAATATTCAGAGAGTCTGTTTGCACTGATGACATGTAGACATGGACTGATTGGCCGATATGGCTTTCGGATTAGGATTGTATTGCCTCCTGTTGGCATGCTCTTGACAGCACTTATTTTTTTGTGTTTTTCATATGGATGGTGATTTTTTTTTTTGCTTTTTAAAACAGTGTTTGTGTGAAGTGCTTTTGTTTGTTTGTTTGTTTTAGAAAAAAAACATGTATGTGTGGACTAGGCGTTAACGTGACAGCTTCTTATCAAATTTAGTAGTGATATTAATATTGTTGTCCCTGACCACAATGATACATAATCAATTGTTTTAGTAATCTAAAGGTTCATATGTTTTATCTTTTGTCAATAAGCAGTCAATGAGCTATGTTTTTAAAAATGTTTCAAATATAAACCTGTCAGTCCCTAGTGTAGTCCCAAGAACTTTTCTGACATTATGCAGATGTGATGTCGCCTCTGCTTCTAAAACTCCCCACCAGATGTCTGAAGGCTGAAAAAAGTCCTGCTAAATTCATTCATTGTCCCTGATTATTGGTCAGTGGCTGTCCAATATATCCATGTTTCCCAGTCTCTATAGAGGGTGAGAAGAAGAAGGGACATCTGCAAAAAATGGGGGAAGGGTAAATCAAGGAATTCCCAGATGCATACTCAGAGTGGTTTGTTGGGGAATATCTCCATGGTCACGGACAAAACAGTCACTTTGGTAAAGTGGCCAGAGAGCATATCTGTAGATCGGTTTCCTGCAGGTAGTGATAGAGGTTAAAGAACTGCTTCAATGATTATCTTTATTTATAAAGATTTAAGAATGAACAGTTTTGGTGGCAAAGTTTTTCAGTGGAGATTTACATAAACAGGCAAATATTGATGTCTGCCTTTAGCTAAGGAATACAAGTCCTCAGACTCATCAAATTGAGCTGTATTTGCATGTCAGGGAAGAAAATCATATTTCTTATTGCTATATAGCTAGCTTTACAGATATGAAAACATAAATAATCTTATAGATTTTCTCTCTCTCTCTCCCTCTCTCACTCTCTCTCATTCTCTCTCTCTCTCTCTCTCTCTCCCTCTCTCTCTCTCTCTCTCTCTCTCAGGTTTTTGCACAACAACAGAATCACTCAGCTAGTCCCTGGAACCTTCTCTCATCTTCAGGCCATGAAGCGATTGTGAGTTGACCTTTACTCCCATGACACCCAGTACGAAGTAGGGCGTGATTGTCCACTAAATACCATGTAACCACAATACACTTTTCTCAGACTTTTTTGGCTGGTTTCCATCACAAGGTTCACAGCCTAGTCGTCCCCATAGGTTTGCCATTCTCTCTTTGAGTCAGCTGCAGTTGAAGGCACTGTGTAAGGCAAGGCAAAGCAACTTGATTTCTAAAGCACATTTCATAGATAGATAGGACTTTATTGATCCCACACTGGGGAAATTTAGTCATTACAGCCAGCAAGTTACAAAAAGCAAGCACAGTGGCATGAAGAGGTCAAAATAAAAATAAAAACTAACTACTAAGTGTTATTGCACAATTGAGAGAAATATACAACTTAGAAATTGCACCAGGTGAAGTGGATAATGTGAGCAGATATTAGCATTGATAACAGTAGTGCAAATCAAAAGCAGGTTTATGATGTAGAATTGAGAAAGACAGCATCAACACAGTGCTACATTACATGATGCTGGAGTTAAACAGTCTGACAGATGTAAGACTGAAGGACCTGTGGTAGCGTTCTTTCTTACAGGCTGGATGCAGCAGTCTGTTACTGAAGGAGCTGCGTAAGTCCCCCACCTCATGCAGGGGGTGGGATGGGTTGTCCATGATCGATGTCAGCTTGGCTAACATCCTCCTTCGATGGTGTCTTGATGGCAGTCCAGGACAGAGCCAGCTCTCCTGACCAGTTTAAGTCTTTTTCTGTCCCTCTCAGAGCTCCCACAGCCCCAGTAGACCACTACATAGAAAACTGCAGATGCCACCACAGAGTCATAAAATGTTTTTAACAGTGTCCTACATACTCCAAAGGACCTCAGTTTTCTTAGCAGGTGCAGAGGACTTTGGCCCCTCCTATACAGGCCGTCTGTTATTTGTCCAGTCCACTTTGTCGTTGAGGTGAACACCTAGGCATTTGTAATCCCCCACGATCTCAATGTCCAAGCCCTGGATGTTCACTGGTGTAGTCTGTGGTACCTTCCTTCCGAAGTCGATCACCATCTCCTTCGTCTTGCTGGTGTTTATGTGCAGGTGGTTCAGTCCACACCAGTCGACAAAGTTGGTTACGAATTCCATGTATTCCAGTTCGCTCCCCTGTGTTGCGTGTCCAACAATGACTGTATCATCAGAGAATTTCTGTATGTGACAGCTGTCAGTGTTGTGTCTGAAGTCTGATGTGTAGAGGGTGAAGAGGAAAGGAGAGAGCACTGTACCCTGTGGAGCCCCCATGCTGCAAACTACCACATCTGACACGCAGTTGCGAAGCCTCACATACTGTGGCCTCACATACTGTGGTCTGTTGGTGAGTTAGCCACGCAGCCAGGTGGCAGTCTACGTCGGCTCCTTTCAGCTTCCCCCTGAGCAGTGATGGTTGAATCGTGTTGAAAGCACTGACAGAACATTGAAAGAACATGACCCTCAACGTGCTTCCAGTATGCTCCAATGGGAAAGATATCGATGGAGCAGGTAGATGACTGCGTCCTCCACACCGATGCTTGGACGATATGCAAACTGTAGGGGGTCCAGCTCGCTGCCCACCAGGTGATGGAGGTGGTTCATTATAATCCTCTCCAATGTCTTCTTCAGGTGGGAGGTTAAGGCTACTGGCCTGAAGTGGCTGGGCTCCCTGGAATATGCAGTTTTTGGGACTGGAACCACACAGGAAGTTTTCCAAAGGGTCGGAACTCTCTCCAGACTAAGGCTCATGTTGAGGATGTGCAGGAGGACCCCACAGAGTTGATCCTCACAGAGCTGATCTGATCTGCACAGTCCCTGAGCAGTCTGGAGCTGATGTTGTCCAGGCCTGTAGCCTTCCTCACCTGGTCAGCTGTTATGGAGAGGGTTGGGGGTGGCTCCTGTAGAGTGACATGGGAGGAGGTGAAGTGGAGTGGAGGGGGGTTAAGTGGTGTGAATGGATACATAAACTCACTGGCCACTTTATTAGATACAGTTTTGAATTGCTTGTTAATACAAATAGCTAATCAGCCAATCACATGACAGCAACTCATTGCATTTAGGCATGTAAACGTGGTCAAGAGAACTTGCTGAAGTTCAAACCAAACATCAGAATGGGGATGAAAGAGGATTTAAGTTAGTGCTGGGTGGTATACCGGTTCACACGGAATACCGGTGTATATTTTTGTTATGATATGAATTTTTAATATACCGTCACACAGGTGTATGTAATTACACAACGTTCGGAATGCTGCGCTGCATGACACTGTTTCAGATGAGACCGTTTTCAGTGTTGCACCTCTAAACATGTATGGTGTGGGGCGTGGTGAAGGTAAACTGTAGTGCTCTGGTGTCACTTCAAGACGTGTTTGCTAGAGGGACTCCCTACAACAGAAAAAGCAAACAATGGATGGAGATTACAAACTCTATCACTATCCACCGAGCCAAAGACGTGGGCCCGCTTGACACTGTAGAAAAAGAAGGTTCAGGCAGATGATCAGCAATTCCAGGTATGAAATACCGAGCAGAAAATACTTTAGCCAAGTTACAATCCCCAACTTGCACCAATTACCTGTTCAATACGAGCGCCGCCTGTACAGGGGGCAGAGTGAGATGCGCGAAGGTCAGACAGTCATTGCTCACGCTAGGAAGCACCAATCCTAACATGTAGCATATCAGAATGACGGGGGAGACACTCAGCTAAAAGCCTCTACCAAGCATTGCCACCCAAATTAAAACATAATTCATACAGAAGTAAATTATATGCACATGTAACAAAAAGACAAAAATAGCATATGACCACTTTAGAGTGTCTGCTCATTTCACCACTTCATGCAAACCACACAAGCTGATACCACAAGTGGATCATGAAGAACTGTGCGACGGAAACTCAGTGAACTAGCAGCCAAAGAGTAGCAGAAAAAAACTTTGCTGAATCATAAAGTATGTCTTACCTTTGCTGTTTTGTGGTCAAAAGTTATATTCCAGCTGGAAAAAATGCTGCTAATGTCTCCTTCTGTGACTCTGCGTTAGTTTGAGATCGATCACGAAGGTCCTGGTTGTTTACATAAAGAGGAGGGGGTTTCTAGAGTGGGGGGAGTGCTCTTCATGGGATATACTATCTCTGGGGTTCTGGATCGTCATTGGTGTTACTATGGTGAATTTGGGTGCTGCCCCTTTGAATCTCTTGACTCTGACTGGTTGATAGAGGTGTCGATCATCAAAGTTGAACAATGGGCTGCTGAGCTATTGACCAGTGTAAGTGCGCACTGAGTGTGAGTGCTCCGTTGCATTTACACATGAATGGGCAGAGTGCTCACAGAGGACCCTGCTGACTAGCCCGAGGAGTTATATTTGCATTTGGTCCTTTTATGAGAGATAAGAACAATAGCAAGCAGAAAAAGGACTGAAAAAGTCTTTGCAACGGACCTGGTTCTCCGTATGCTTGGACGAGATGCGCCCAAATGAGCGCCTGGACATACCTGTGTTAAAACATCTGTAAAACTGTTCAGGTTCATTTTTTTAGCGTGGACTTTTGCACAGTTACTCATCAGATATTACTTTTCTAATTCCTAGATGAATTTGGCTACTATCCCATGATTTAAAGGTGGTTTACACTCTAAATAATGTTTGGGGGTTTTTTTGGCAGAGATTTCATCTTCCAGATGAAAAAAAAAAAAAAAAACGTCATATACCGTGAAACCGTTATAATTTTG
>JBBMOE010000300.1:0-19051 GCA_037975065.1 Chaetodon trifasciatus
GTCGCGTGCTCAAGGCCTGTGCAGAACAGCTGGCTGGTGTCTTCACTAACATCTCTAAATGCTCAGGAGTCTGTACTCATTTTTTGTGACAACATCACAGTGGTCTCTGGTGGCTCAGTGAGCTATTTGCTGACGAATGTCTCACAGATGCCGTGTTTACCAAATGTGTAACTGGCTGAGGCAGCAGTCCCCATGTACCTTATGACCACCACCATTGTGCTGGTACCGAAGCAGTCAGCTGCAGTGGGCCTTAATGACTTCCGCCCCATCGCACTCACCCCTATCATCACCAAGTGCTTTGAGAGGCTGGTCTTGGCCCACCTCATATACTGTCTTCCCCCCACACTGGACCCCCATCAGTTTGCCTACCGACCAAACAGGTCGACGGAGGATGCCATCTTCATGTCACTGCGCTCCACCCTGACGCACCTGGACAACAAGCATTCAACACAGTCATCCCCTCCAAACTGGTCAACAAACTCAGTGACCTTGGCATCAGCACCTCCCTCTTCAACTGGACCCTGGACTTCCTGACCAACAGACGACAGTCTGTTTGGTTAGACAACCATACCTCTGCCACCCTGACCCTGAACAGCGGCGTCTCACAGGGCTGTGTGCTGAGCCCTCTCCTCTACTCCCTCTTCACCCATGACTGTGTGTCTGTGCATGGCTCCAACTCCCTCATCAAGTTCGCAGAGGACACCACGGTGATAGGCCTGATCAGCTGATTAACCTGATCTACAGGGATGAGATTCAGCAGCTGGTGATGTGGTGCGCTGACAACAACCTGGCCTTCAACACCAAGAAAACCAAAGAGCTTATCGTGGACTACAGGAAAACCAAAGGCTGCAGTCACACCCCCATTCACGTTGACAGGGCTGAGGACCTTTCCTGGACCCTCAACTCCTCCACCTTGATAAAGAAGGCTCAACAGCGCCACTACTTCGTCAGGAGACTGAGGAAAGTTAACCTGGCTCATCAAATCCTAGTCAGCTTCTACAAATACACCTTGTTGAAGTTGTGAACAGTTTCATCTCCAGAGCCAAACAGCGGAATTCAGCAGGTTTTCCTCCCTTATACTTTCTATAGTCTACCTACCGGTGTGTCGTTATGTCTTCTTTTTTTTTTTTTTTTATTAAGTAAAGAGCTTCAGGTCATGTTCACTTGGTTACATCTTTTTTTTTCTTTTGGTGCGTGACACTATTTATCTTGCAAAGTCATATGCTTGATGTGATTAGATAAGTAGGTCAGTGAAATGTCAACTCTGGGCTTGCATGTTATCACTGAAATTGAACATAAGGTTGTGGTATTTTTAAAACTTCATCATAGAGGGTTTTTACTGCAACTTCAACTGACTCTGTTGCCTTACATCTGCTGGATCACTGGAGCAGTTGTCTGCTTCTCTTCTGTCTGTGTCTGCATGTAGAGGCTTCAGTGTTGATTGGCTGTCACTGACTCACTTGTGCCATGTAGCCAATCAGTGAGAGCTGTGGGCGGAACATTGTTACACAGCCAAGAGTGGTGACTTCAGGCAGAGAGACGGCTACATCAGAGCCAAAGGAGCACGTTTTAAAATACGTTAATTAATTTTATTGGTTATCGTTGGAAAAAACGGCCGATGTCGATTATCAAAAAAATGCCGAATATCGGCCGATATTATCAGCTCGGCTGATAATTGGTTGATCCCTAACTTCTACACTCTTTGTATCTGGAGGCAGGCATAGTACAACAGCCCTGTAGCAGGTGTTGTTCATTTGCATACACTGCCCACACTATAATGATACAAAGCTGGTTAAAAACTGGCAAAGTTTCCCTTTAGGAAGACAACTTTCTGTCCTCTAACTTTTTTCTGTAAACACATAAATTAAACATTTATATAGATAAACCATACAGGTCAGCTTCTGTCATGACCTGTATATATGCTGATTTTATCAGACAAGATCCCAACCATGATATTATGATTTGATCAGCTTGGCTGTCTGCCCCAGTCCTCACCAGATGTTGGTAGTGATGCACAGTTTTGCTGTTAAAGTGAAAAGAGGATAAATAAGAGGAGATTTAGCCCTTTTCATGTTGTTCAGGTGTGCAAAGTTCTCGAGAATTACATTGAAATGCTAATGTGGACAGAAATAATTTTCATTTGAATAGAGTGTTTTAAAATTTAGACTGCTTTATGTAGATGTTGTCTGACTAGAGTTGCTGGCGTATTAAATGTTTATATTAACACATTGACTAGTAAGTACAGCAATTGTCCTGTGAGGGGTGAGAGCCACTCTGTCCCTAAATTTCCTCAGTGCACTCACTGGACCTACAGTTCTCTCAGACACGGTTAGCCGAAAACACTGCAGGCAGATTGTCAGCATTGTCTAGTCTAAATAGGTCAGTCTAATTATCTTTCGAGAAACGTTAGGCTTGACTGTAGTGTATGCCAAAAGCTGCAGTGCAAAAAAAGGGACTCAATAGTAAAATTGTGCATTCATTCTCTTGAAATGTACAATACAAAGGTCTGCGACAGAATAAATCTTAAAAGTCAGTTTCCTTGTTGGCTCTGTTCTTATCAGCATGACACATTATATTATGGGCCTACTGAGCCATCATGTGTGTCTAAATGACAAATTTCTATTGTTGTCAAAATTACATAAAATCATATTTTGTTCTGCCCTCAATGTGTTAATGGCTCCTTCATTACTTAGCCAGGGAAGGTGTTCAGGCTCTTTGTTTAGGCAGTCTTTGCAGGGTTATTGGCCTTACTGTTTTATTATTCCCTCTGGAGCAATTCCATCAAAACACATTGATGGGAGTTAACAGACTTTTTTAACAAGTCCCCAAACAAATATCATTAAATGCTCAGGAGTCTGTACTCATTTTTTGTGACAACATCACAGTGGTCTCTGGTGGCTCAGTGAGCTATTTGCTGACGAATGTCTCACAGACGCCGTGTTTACCAAATGTCCTCCTTGCTTCCTGTGTTTCTCTCTATGTAGATTGACTCATTCTCCTCTGCTGCTCTTCTCCCTTGACGATAAACGAAGCAGCTTTATACACCATCTTGTTTCTCTGACAAAGTGTATTCATTACTTCTTGCTTAATTGCGGCATTTGCGAATTGTGGATTTTTGCTTTCATGGTTGTGCTGCAAAAACTCAAAAAAAGTAATAAAATAGTGTAATCATTACTTCGAGTAAGCAAATTATCTACCAACAGAACAGGAAAATTTCACCTACCAAGAGTTTTAAAACAAGTGGAAATATCTAGTCTTAAAGAATTGCTATTAACCCTAAAAGTACCTTTCTCTGGATACAAAGAAATTCTGACTTCGAAATAGCAGTTTTGTACTTGTTTGTTGATCAAATAGCTTTATACTCCTAGAAATTCTTGTTTCAAGCATCAAGTGACTCAGAACCAGAAATAAAATGTCAGTAATGCATTATAATATCTTATTAAAATAATTAAGGACAAAAATGCTTGAAACAAGTGAAATGCTCCAACATAAAACTGTTTGGTAAGAAGATATATGTTGTCAGACAAAAAACAAGTAAATATTGCCTAAATTAAAAATATTTCACTTTACTTAGATGTAGTGTGCATCAGGAGCACTGGTATTAGTGTAGATCTTATGAGGTTAAAACAGCCGTATTGCTTTGAATAGGGATTAAGTGTGATTAGCGTCAATGTGTTTATGAAATAAACAACTGTCTCTAGGTTATGATGGGTGAGCAGGGACAGGTTTTGGCACACAAGGTTTCTTTTAACAGATGTGCTGACAAAATGATCACTCAGACAAATACACCTTTTGGAGTGCCAGTGCTGGTACTTATCAAACTCATTCACTGTAAGCCTCAGAGTGGGAAACATTGGTGCAGATGTCATCAGCTCCAATAATTCCAGGACATTCTGGTCAGCTGAGCCTCTCCTTATCCTCCATCAACAGCTGATGCTTTAAACACACCCTGCTGCCAAAGACAACACTGTGCTTGACCTTATTTAGCCTTCTCTACAAAGAAACATCTTTGCCATGAAAATGAGACTCAAACACACACTGTGCCAAAATAGCATAGCCACAAGCCAGGGCAAATGGTTCAGTTAACAAACTCACATGCACCACCAGCAGTAGTGAGCCATGGTAATAACCATGGTTGTAGCTATGGTAATAACTCTTAAGGGTATTTGAATATACTGTGCGTGACAATATAAGTTTGTTTCTTTAAATTTGCCGCTGTCCATTGTGTAGAGGAATCTATTTTAGACAGGTCAAGTTTAGACTTTGGACTTCTCTCAGCAGAAATCAGAACAATTGATTTTAATGTATTGACCTAAAATGGGTGCTGCATGAATCAGCATTTAGCCCTGCTCTACACTTCCTCCTTGCCTTCATCCCTCAGGGCTGGAGGCATTTAGGCAGGACAACCCCTGCCTCAGCATGTCGGGGCAGTGCATTGTGCAGTCTGCCTGGAGAGAAGTGTTTTCCTAAGTGTGCTGTACCTGTTCACATAAATGTGATCCCTGCTCTTCACCCTTCTCTCCGTTTAAAATGTTTTTGATGGCTCATTTTCTTAGTGCTCTAAATGCAGCCAACTTGCTGTTGCAAAGATCTCTTGATTCAACTTTTTGATTGTGAGGGTTTATGGTCAAAGTTAGCCGTAGTTCAGAAGTTGTTAATTAATTGAAAATTGTGATAAGTAATGCTCTAGTTTTATGTGGAAGTGTTATCTTGAGATTAAGAACTTAATGAAGTTTCTCACATACTGAAGGTGGTGCCAGAAACAACAATATCACTGTAGCCAAAGGACGTTCCATACAAAGAATGTTCAGTTACAGAAAAGCTAAGTGAATTCTTGCACTAGTTCACAGCCTATATGAAAGGAAGTCAGCATATGAAAAAGTTGGGCTCCCACTGATCGAATCCATATGTGAGGGATTTCACAGAGCAAATGACCCATAAACATTTCACTGGCTATGAAATCAGTTGATTTTATAATTTGGCCCACATTTTCACAGTAATATAAGAAAGCAGAAACTCGAGAATGTATTGCTTCATGCTGTGTTGCCTGTTGTGCATAAATGAAAAGAGACAGGATGAATGCTAAGTTAATGAACAAATGAACAACTAAATTAAATATGTATGATTGGGATGGGTATCATAGCATGAAAACTTGTCTCAGGCATTATTTAACAGAAAGGGAGCAAAGGTAATGCTTTTTCTTTTCCTCCTTAAGAATTCTCATCACTCTGGCATCTTGGTAGTTAGTGAAGTTACTTATATCTCTGTGACCCAGTCTCAGAGTATTTACTTTATATGAATGGTTGGTTCCACTAGCAGAATTTATCTTGTAAAAATACATTTAGCAAATGGCTGTGTTGAAGATCAGATGACTTTGGGCCTAAGTTTTACAAACATAACATCATTGTTCAGGTGAAATGCTCCAATGTCACATAACTTGTAAGGTTACATTACACGGCCTCTTTAAATTAGGAATTTGAAGGATAAAGATACTCAAATCTGCTGAGTGCTGCGACTACTCTTGTGTTCGTCATCTTTGGGGCAAATATTATTAAATCTGCCCTCCATGATTAAAGCTTGACAATGACATTCTTGTGAGGTGAGTAATGTGTCAAACTATCCTTCAGGATTGTTTCTTGAGGGGTCTGCTCTGGACTACAGTTCATGTCGAGGTTTATTGCCTACTTTCTACATATTAAGGAATCTTCCAAGTATAACTATTGAATTTATGTCCAGCTTTTCTCTACAGTGTACTTAATGATGTACTTTCCTTAATACAGATACATTTCCTTCTTTTCTACAGAGATCTGAGGTTCAACAAAATCAAGGAATTACTGCCGGGTTCCTTTAGACGATTAAAGAACCTCAACACACTGTAAGTCTTTGTCCCCGCTCTGCATGCATGGTTGTCAGTTGTGGAAGACATATAGTATAACCTCTTTTTTGTATGTGATTGTTTCTTAATACTTAACATCCTGTTGGTAACAAAATTCAAAATTCAATATCTCTGGCTTGAAAATGAATCAAGCCCATTTCCTTAGACTTTCCTACATTTCCCTAGAAAGTCCTGTTTTCATCACACACAGGCAAATTCTTGTTCTGCTCGGCTGTGGTTTCACACATGTAGGTCAGCTTGTAATCTGTGAGGAATTTATTTTTCCACTTCCACCCACAGGGCTTTTTATCACATGTCCAGCCTGCTAGCTGGTGCATAGCTAACCTAATAAAGCAGAAATGTTCCAAATTTTTGTATTTTTCATTGGCAGTATATTAGTTTAGCAACCCTCTCAAAATTTTTAAGGAACGTGTGCATGCTCCATTTTATGTAGTCTTATCAGTATCTTGACAGACTA
The DNA here is from genome assembly GCA_037975065.1 of Chaetodon trifasciatus. Classification (NCBI taxonomy): domain Eukaryota; kingdom Metazoa; phylum Chordata; class Actinopteri; order Chaetodontiformes; family Chaetodontidae; genus Chaetodon; species Chaetodon trifasciatus. The sequence continues at coordinate 6,354 of JBBMOE010000300.1, forward strand.
CAATTTAGACTACTAAGCTGTTTGCTAGAAGAAATTAAACACACCTCACCTAATTATTTGCAAACGTTACTGAGATGCATTCACATCCGTGTCCGTTGTGCATGCTGAGTAAGGTATGAATATGGAAAAATCAGCAGGCAGTGTTAAAAGTGAAGGTGTGAAGATGCAGTTTTTTTTTTCAATGATAATTAATAAACAAGAGCTTATGAACAGGGCATGGATATAGTGGCTTCGATTTAGATAAGATAAGACTTTTGATCCCACACTGGGGAAATTAAATCGTTACAGCCAGCAAGTGTTACAAAAGTAAAACAATGATTTAGTTTCAAAGTTAAGAAAAGTGCCTTAAAGCTGGAGAAAAGCCCAGCCAGCCAGCCATGTCGCCAGCCGAACTGTTAAAGGCTTTATATCCTAAACAGCTGTTCATGGTTTCAGGCTGCATTTGCACGATTGAACAAAAATACATCCTGCAGTCTATGGGTCTTGGAATTACAGTGATATTTCTAGTTTTACTGTTGTACATACGGCCTTTTGTGTTCTCTAAAGTTAGCCTATGGCAAAGTGTCACTCCGTACATTTGAAATCAGAAGATTGTAGTTTTTTTATGTTTGTTCTCTACAAGAAATACATATAAAATGTTATGTTTCCTGAGACATTAGACAAGAAGAGGTGACAGATGATGACAAACCATCACCATTGAAACCACAGAAATTACAGCTCAAATTTTAAATCACAGCCCTTGTGATTTCAAACTTAAGAACAAATTTGAACTGTGTGAGCAGTTCTGTGCCAGTTTTCTTTACTGTATTTCTGCTGTATTAGAGATCAGGGGTCAACTGATGAAAGAAACTGTTAATCACATGATACTGCATCTTGTCTTGATAAAGACATGGCATATTCTACTTAGAATTAAGAACAGACTCACTGTCAATCTCATAACCACAAAATAAGACCTGATTTCATTTCTTCACAGCCTCCTCAACAACAATCATATACGAAGGATTCCTAGGGGGGCATTTGAAGACCTGGAAAACCTCAAATATCTGTAAGTCAATTTTGTTCTGCTTTTGAAGTCAAGTGATAGATCTTAAGACAATTTGGGAGTGCCTTTGTTTTGTCAGTTTTAAGGCTAACAAAAGGATAACCTTCATTCAGTCATCAGAAGAGGGAGCATGTTGAAGGGTATTGCCTGTAAAAGTGGAGGACAGATGATTTTGCGAGATTGCTCAGTCAGTGAAAATGTATCAATGCGCTGTATTGAAAATGCATCAATGAAAAGACAAAGTCTTAGGAGCCTGTACTTGTGTGTCTGGAAATCTTGACCTGGAGGCAGAGTTGAGAACAGATAATTGAGACATGAGCAACCCAATACTAGTTTGCTCATTTTCTTTGTCACTTACATAGCTATGAAAACAGTGAAGGGTATATTTAATTTTCTTTTGTGTTTGGTGAGATTTTGTACATCTTGAGGCTAAAGATGACACAATGTTTTGTGTTGTCTCTCATGAGAGAAAGCTAGTTGTCTGCATAGGGTTGCTAATAGCTGATAAAGACAAAATGTTTTAGCAGGAACTACTGGTAAAGGCTTGTGTGTCTGGGAAAGAAGTGGTGTTATGTACTGTTACATCACTGCCCTGATTGAACATGCACTGCACACTTACAAGATCACATGTAAATCGACTCCACTCAACAAGAGAGAGGGAAGAAGAGGTGAGTAGAGGGGATGTATAGACTTTTCTTTTTTTCAGTTTACTGACAAACATACACATTCACTACATATGCCCATGCTCTTTTTGCTATAATAACCAACCAATTTGATTAGCCTTTTTAATCACAGAGCCCCTATCACATTAAAGCAGAGTTGATCTAAAGCTAGGACCAAATGTTGTGATTAGGGTAAGGTTTTCCCCCCACCTCTCCCTCTTCCTGCTGATTCTGTGTTCTATGGCTGGGGGCTAGATTGTATATCCCGGCTCACCTCTTAACTTCCTTTGGACCCCAGTAAAGTTGACTCCCTGTCATCTTTCATGTTTTGTTTTTTTATCCCTTTCAATCATTCAGTTGTTTGTCAGTGTTATTATAGGAATACAGATTATTTATATATACTTAAAAAGTTTCCTTTAGTACATACTTAATATGTATGTAAAACTTTTTTATTAGTCACTGGTGATATAGATCATTTAAAGACATGACCAGCAGCAGTAAAGGGAAATCCTCCTGGGTATCAACAAGATGTATTTTATGGTAAAAGGCAGATCAGTGTTTCACATCCATTGACAAAATCATCAGGCTCCTGGCAGAGGAGTTCTGGAAAGTGAAGCCAAAACTTGAAGTTAGTCTGCTGTTTACAAGGTAATGCAAAAATACATCTGGTTACTCAATTGTCAGTCAACAGATTATGCTTAATGATCTAATTTTCCATTACCATCATCTATGTACAGATTTGGTCTGCATGGAAATTTAATAATAGTAGTATTGGTTGTTTGCCAATGGTTTCTTTACATAAGATCAGCCGGAACATGTATGAAGGCACTGTCATGTCTCTGAATGTCACTTAGTTGTGTCTTTTAGCTCAGCTCTCATTTATGTTACACATGATGAAGTTGTTAATTTTTTTACATATACCTTGTGTAAATCTTTTATGATGAGAAACCTCATAGCATAGAGACAGACAGGCTATAGCACTGGGAAGGTTGTGCAATGATAAAAACAGGATGTTTTTTTTTTCCCTACATCGTGTCACTTCTGCTGTGGAGAGATCAGGATCTGTCTTCATGTCTCATCATAAGTGTAATGGCGGAAAGTGAAATATAGAGGTGGGAGATGAAACACCAGACAGCTGTAAGCTGTTGTTTTTCTAGTAGCACATTTCTTTAATATTGGTGATGGAAGGAAAACATGCACACATCAAGGGTATTTTTCAGGCTGCGTATTCTTAGAGTTAAGACATACAGAGTTAAGACTTGACATATAAGGAATTAGTGTCATTAATTGTTTGTCCAATGATGATAACTCATTCTTATCTGATGCATACACCATCTGAACAGCTATATGTACCTCCTTTTTCCTGAGGTGTTCAAATATCTAACTTTTAATTTTGTATTGCACTACCTTATTTTAAGTCATAATGAGTTATGTTATCTTGCTTTATGCTTTTTGTGTTTAATCATGTGCAATATTACTTTATATTTCATTTCAATATCATTGCCAATACTACTTTTTCTCTATTAGGTTTATTGTAGTTTACTTATTTTACTACATTTATCTTACTTTATTATTTTAATTAGGAACTGATTTCATGTTTTAGGCTTTATATTTATTACTCTACTGTTTCTATTCTATGTTACTGCATTTTTGAGCGATTTCTGGCACAATAATTTCCTTCGGAATTAATGAAGTATCTCATCTTATTGTTGTCCATATTGAATTGATTACTGTGTGACACTGGGGATAGTTTTACTGAACATTCACTGAATGAAATGATCTGGAAAGTATTCAGTGACACACTGCAGTGTTCGCTGCTGTTTTTTCGAACATAGTGTATGTCCAGTTTCTGCTTAGTCAAGCACATCTGTAGGTCATGAGAAAACTGTAGATGAGTAAACACTTGATGTAACTCTCAGTGCTCTACATATAGGTCAGAAATACATTCTCACCTGAAGTTGTAATTGTGCAGTGTGTCTGATTTTACATAAACCAATTGTTTGCGAGCTTGCAGAAAAGGTCCTGTATCCATAGCTGCAACTAGTGATGTCCATGAAGCAGGGTAGTGTGACATATACTTTCACTACATAAATTTATGTTTACAGTAAACAAGCTTTACAAATAAATGCACAACTTGCATATCTTTTTGAAAGAAAAGGCAACTAAACAATTGTTGATCAGATCTTTTCTACTTTCTCTCATAATAACCAGACCAGACCAGATCAGATCAGATGATCCTGTGTGAGTGTGCGTGTGCGTGTGTGTTACTAATGTTACTGATTATCTCTCCTTTCAGCTATTTGTACAAGAATGAAATCCAATCAATTGACAGACAAGCATTTAAGGGGCTTGTCTCTCTTGAGCAACTGTAAGTGACCAACTTCCTCATCAACGTTTTCCTTTTGCTTGACATACTGCTCCTCCTCCCGTCTACTGTCTACCCCCCCTTCTGAATGTTTGCTATAAACAGCTTATGAAGCCTTGTAAGGTTTAAATGGTAATTGTAAATGATGATGTACTATAAGTGATTTATAAGTCAATTCATATTATCTAATAGTGCTGGGCGTGTCACTGATGTAATGATTTGTGACATGACTGTGTAGGCCTTACACAGGTACCATGATAACTCTGATCATTACATTGACACCCCTACCTCTATGTGCACCCCTCATTTCTCCACTGCTACCATGCATGCCATGTGTGCACCCACCCTTGTGTGCTGCGCTGACCCTCTTTGACCCTTTTGCATGACTCGCATATTTTGTGGTAAGGACAACAGATATGCACCACCCCCATGCAAAGCTTAAAGCATGATATCCAGCATTGTGCTGCTAGTAGTGCTAGCAGTGTTGTGCTGGAGTCAGAGCTTTTGCTTTACAGCTAAACTTGGCTTGCATTGCCTCTATTCTGCTACTGCGAAAACCACTCGTATGCCTTGATTTTCTGTAATTTGCTCAAAACTTTAATTTGTTTGAAACCTTTAGTCTATTATGTTCAGCCTGTCTGATAAAACTGCTTCCTGTCAGTCTTGACATTCAGAAACTTGTTAGTGCTGTGCAGCTTTTACAACCCCCCCATCATCATACACTTCCATGTTTGATAAGAACAACACTTTACCAATTGACAATTGATGTAAAAATTTGTTTTCAGAGTAGTAATGTTGTATCTGTAAGCATTGTTCGCAGAAAACTTGCCTGTAGTGTGTTGATAAGCCAGTGTGTCATTATTACAACTGGGGTTGCAAAGGGTCACTAAATTTCCAGAAAAACTGCCTTCGCCAAATGACTACAGGCTTTCAATCAAAACTTGATTATGTCACCGGAGTGAGTATATTTTATATTTCTTATGTATTATTTTTCATACTTTATGATATTTCAGATAACAAGCAGATAGTAGCTTCAAGCATAGTACACAGTTCATACTTGTTAACATCTTCTGCTATTTTTCGCTTGCTGGCTGTTACCATGTCGGATGTATCTTGGTTGAGCATGCAAATTGAGGAGTTTTAATTAATCTATTTCCAGTAATTCTTGTTAAATGGTCAATTGATTAATTAAAGTTAATCAACTAAATTGTTTATTCTTTTAATTTCTATTAGCAGGGTTTTCAATTATGTCAGCTTAAGGTAAAATGTTTGTTTACCTGCTTATGACATAGAAAATATGTACCAGGCAAATAACCCCTACAGTTCCTTTTTATTACCATTATGTCCTGTTATTTTGCAGAAATTCTTGTTAATTCCCATGCAAAGTCCCTTCCTCCAATATTCCCGGAATTGCGCAACCATAGTCACAACCAATATGGCTGCTATGCACTATTTTTCCAGAGCAAATTATTGCTTTCTGTACTCATAGAGGAGACTTCACTTACTGTATGTCTCTGTAAACACATTAATGGAAAATAAATGGCCAATTCAACAAATTAAACCAATTCCAACATCAGGCTGCATGCATGGCAGCTGTTTTGAATTTTGTTACACTATTGCAAGGTTTTATATGTGGGTGACAAGTTCTGAGCCAGGCTGCATACATTTTAATAGTTCTTCTACATCCCCACTGGGCAACAGATGCCAAAGCCTGAGGGCACATGCTTCTGTGGGAGGAATAGACAGCTACAAGGATCTATCAGGAGGCGTCGAAACTAAATAGGAAGTCTTCTTAACTTCTTTACACAGTTAGACCATGACTGATGGGGTTCTTGTAACAACAATACTGGATCACAAATACTGTAGGAAGTGTACCAAAATAACTTGTGTGGGAAGCTGGGTCAACCTAGAGTGGGGATTAGAAGTAATTTACTATTGGCTTCATTTAACCTTTCTGTCCATTGCTTCTCTTTACTGTGTTGTTTTTCTATTCTGGCCCCTCTACAAAACATATTTTAGACAACACCCAAAGATATACTGTTGAATGTCCGGTATAGCTTGTAAAAGTACAGCTAAGAATTAACAGTTTAGATAAACTAAAAATAATAAATAAAAAGAATTTCCCTGTGCAGAATACATATGTTACATTACATTTTATTTTACATCCTATGTCGTTTTGGTCTTTGTCCAGTTTGCTGCTGCAGCTGCTTTGACTGCATTGACCCTTTATATTACCATTCAGTCATCAGTTGGATTTCATTTGCCTAACATTTATTTGTTAGTGTATGGCTTGAATTAGATTTTCTTAGCTCAGACTCATTTTGGGTGCTTAATTATGTTTGCATTCCATGGCATAATCATTGTACTTGCTTTTCACCTGTGGGCAATCTCATTTCAAATTCATTCATACAATGTATGTCAACTGTCTCACCTGAATTCCTGATATGCTAATTCCTGCATTCATTCACATCTGTATGTAACTTTTTCTGAAACAGCTGTTTCGGTAATATGAATGAATGGGCAGGTGAACTGGTATGACTTGAGGGGCACCTCAATGTTGTCATTTATCACCTCTTAGGGTCTATAAGGAAAATTAAATTATATGTAGTCAGACAGGGAGCCCTCATTCAGTTTTACTGTGCTTTCTACTATTTGTTCTTTTCCAGGTACCTGCACTTCAACAATATTGAGTCTTTGGAACCAGAATCATTCACTCATCTTCCAAAGCTGGAACGACTGTAAGTCCATCCCGCCTGACCTTTCAAAGCCCAGGATTCCTACAATGTACGCAGTTCACACAAAATCCTAAAAAAAAAAAAAAAAAGCTTTGTCAGAAGGAAAAAGCAATTTTCTTCTTAAATTTCCTCATATAAATCAAGGCATTAATAGATCCACTGGTACAGCTGAATTCAGCAGGACACTTGATAGAAACTAGAAAGAAATAACTAGCATGATGTTGGAATTAACTCAAGCAGGTCCAGACTTTGTTTAAAGTGACATTGGAATGACCTGCAGAACACAGCAAAATATCAGCTATAAATCAGCACAGTCAAATGCCTCATAACAAGGTTTTTACACTCCCTGTTGGTTTGTTGTTGCGTCAAACAATAATACAGCAATGATGCCAGATTCTGGTTGATCCCTGACATATATTTAGTCCCCATGGGGCTAATTTTTTTTGTCCTGTTCGAGTTCTGTGATTATGTACATGTTCCTTTCACTTTGTGGTTTATTTGTTGAACTGACAACTCAGCGGTGATTCAGTTGTTTAGTGGACCTATGTCAGGTGATATATTATTGTTTTTCTAATTATACTGCTTCCAGAAATATTCACATTGGCACAGCCAGTGAGAGAAAAAGAAAACAAGGGGGAACTGAGAGCACAACTTTTAGTCCTGGATTGAACTGGCTGAGAACACATCTTGGCCTCATTAATTGCTGTCACAAATAGGAATGCCCCTCTCACCATGGTGTTCACAGATCACTGATTCTATACTGCATTAAAATTTGGTGGTAATATTGTAATGGGTTATTCCAACTCTGTAGAGCTAAACTCTAATTATTCTCATGTACTACTTCTAGAGTGCTCCAGTGAAATCTGTAGAGGGTTATTTTATGCTTAGTCCTAACGTACACAGATATTTTTCAAAATGTAGCTTTTACTATGCATTTTTGCCTTTTATCCACACACAAATGCAGTTTTAGATCACTAAAAACTGAGCTTTTGGAAAACTCTTTCCAGGCTGAAAATATTCAGAGAGTCTGTTTGCACTGATGACATGTAGACATGGACTGATTGGCCGATATGGCTTTCGGATTAGGATTGTATTGCCTCCTGTTGGCATGCTCTTGACAGCACTTATTTTTTTGTGTTTTTCATATGGATGGTGATTTTTTTTTTTGCTTTTTAAAACAGTGTTTGTGTGAAGTGCTTTTGTTTGTTTGTTTGTTTTAGAAAAAAAACATGTATGTGTGGACTAGGCGTTAACGTGACAGCTTCTTATCAAATTTAGTAGTGATATTAATATTGTTGTCCCTGACCACAATGATACATAATCAATTGTTTTAGTAATCTAAAGGTTCATATGTTTTATCTTTTGTCAATAAGCAGTCAATGAGCTATGTTTTTAAAAATGTTTCAAATATAAACCTGTCAGTCCCTAGTGTAGTCCCAAGAACTTTTCTGACATTATGCAGATGTGATGTCGCCTCTGCTTCTAAAACTCCCCACCAGATGTCTGAAGGCTGAAAAAAGTCCTGCTAAATTCATTCATTGTCCCTGATTATTGGTCAGTGGCTGTCCAATATATCCATGTTTCCCAGTCTCTATAGAGGGTGAGAAGAAGAAGGGACATCTGCAAAAAATGGGGGAAGGGTAAATCAAGGAATTCCCAGATGCATACTCAGAGTGGTTTGTTGGGGAATATCTCCATGGTCACGGACAAAACAGTCACTTTGGTAAAGTGGCCAGAGAGCATATCTGTAGATCGGTTTCCTGCAGGTAGTGATAGAGGTTAAAGAACTGCTTCAATGATTATCTTTATTTATAAAGATTTAAGAATGAACAGTTTTGGTGGCAAAGTTTTTCAGTGGAGATTTACATAAACAGGCAAATATTGATGTCTGCCTTTAGCTAAGGAATACAAGTCCTCAGACTCATCAAATTGAGCTGTATTTGCATGTCAGGGAAGAAAATCATATTTCTTATTGCTATATAGCTAGCTTTACAGATATGAAAACATAAATAATCTTATAGATTTTCTCTCTCTCTCTCCCTCTCTCACTCTCTCTCATTCTCTCTCTCTCTCTCTCTCTCTCCCTCTCTCTCTCTCTCTCTCTCTCTCAGGTTTTTGCACAACAACAGAATCACTCAGCTAGTCCCTGGAACCTTCTCTCATCTTCAGGCCATGAAGCGATTGTGAGTTGACCTTTACTCCCATGACACCCAGTACGAAGTAGGGCGTGATTGTCCACTAAATACCATGTAACCACAATACACTTTTCTCAGACTTTTTTGGCTGGTTTCCATCACAAGGTTCACAGCCTAGTCGTCCCCATAGGTTTGCCATTCTCTCTTTGAGTCAGCTGCAGTTGAAGGCACTGTGTAAGGCAAGGCAAAGCAACTTGATTTCTAAAGCACATTTCATAGATAGATAGGACTTTATTGATCCCACACTGGGGAAATTTAGTCATTACAGCCAGCAAGTTACAAAAAGCAAGCACAGTGGCATGAAGAGGTCAAAATAAAAATAAAAACTAACTACTAAGTGTTATTGCACAATTGAGAGAAATATACAACTTAGAAATTGCACCAGGTGAAGTGGATAATGTGAGCAGATATTAGCATTGATAACAGTAGTGCAAATCAAAAGCAGGTTTATGATGTAGAATTGAGAAAGACAGCATCAACACAGTGCTACATTACATGATGCTGGAGTTAAACAGTCTGACAGATGTAAGACTGAAGGACCTGTGGTAGCGTTCTTTCTTACAGGCTGGATGCAGCAGTCTGTTACTGAAGGAGCTGCGTAAGTCCCCCACCTCATGCAGGGGGTGGGATGGGTTGTCCATGATCGATGTCAGCTTGGCTAACATCCTCCTTCGATGGTGTCTTGATGGCAGTCCAGGACAGAGCCAGCTCTCCTGACCAGTTTAAGTCTTTTTCTGTCCCTCTCAGAGCTCCCACAGCCCCAGTAGACCACTACATAGAAAACTGCAGATGCCACCACAGAGTCATAAAATGTTTTTAACAGTGTCCTACATACTCCAAAGGACCTCAGTTTTCTTAGCAGGTGCAGAGGACTTTGGCCCCTCCTATACAGGCCGTCTGTTATTTGTCCAGTCCACTTTGTCGTTGAGGTGAACACCTAGGCATTTGTAATCCCCCACGATCTCAATGTCCAAGCCCTGGATGTTCACTGGTGTAGTCTGTGGTACCTTCCTTCCGAAGTCGATCACCATCTCCTTCGTCTTGCTGGTGTTTATGTGCAGGTGGTTCAGTCCACACCAGTCGACAAAGTTGGTTACGAATTCCATGTATTCCAGTTCGCTCCCCTGTGTTGCGTGTCCAACAATGACTGTATCATCAGAGAATTTCTGTATGTGACAGCTGTCAGTGTTGTGTCTGAAGTCTGATGTGTAGAGGGTGAAGAGGAAAGGAGAGAGCACTGTACCCTGTGGAGCCCCCATGCTGCAAACTACCACATCTGACACGCAGTTGCGAAGCCTCACATACTGTGGCCTCACATACTGTGGTCTGTTGGTGAGTTAGCCACGCAGCCAGGTGGCAGTCTACGTCGGCTCCTTTCAGCTTCCCCCTGAGCAGTGATGGTTGAATCGTGTTGAAAGCACTGACAGAACATTGAAAGAACATGACCCTCAACGTGCTTCCAGTATGCTCCAATGGGAAAGATATCGATGGAGCAGGTAGATGACTGCGTCCTCCACACCGATGCTTGGACGATATGCAAACTGTAGGGGGTCCAGCTCGCTGCCCACCAGGTGATGGAGGTGGTTCATTATAATCCTCTCCAATGTCTTCTTCAGGTGGGAGGTTAAGGCTACTGGCCTGAAGTGGCTGGGCTCCCTGGAATATGCAGTTTTTGGGACTGGAACCACACAGGAAGTTTTCCAAAGGGTCGGAACTCTCTCCAGACTAAGGCTCATGTTGAGGATGTGCAGGAGGACCCCACAGAGTTGATCCTCACAGAGCTGATCTGATCTGCACAGTCCCTGAGCAGTCTGGAGCTGATGTTGTCCAGGCCTGTAGCCTTCCTCACCTGGTCAGCTGTTATGGAGAGGGTTGGGGGTGGCTCCTGTAGAGTGACATGGGAGGAGGTGAAGTGGAGTGGAGGGGGGTTAAGTGGTGTGAATGGATACATAAACTCACTGGCCACTTTATTAGATACAGTTTTGAATTGCTTGTTAATACAAATAGCTAATCAGCCAATCACATGACAGCAACTCATTGCATTTAGGCATGTAAACGTGGTCAAGAGAACTTGCTGAAGTTCAAACCAAACATCAGAATGGGGATGAAAGAGGATTTAAGTTAGTGCTGGGTGGTATACCGGTTCACACGGAATACCGGTGTATATTTTTGTTATGATATGAATTTTTAATATACCGTCACACAGGTGTATGTAATTACACAACGTTCGGAATGCTGCGCTGCATGACACTGTTTCAGATGAGACCGTTTTCAGTGTTGCACCTCTAAACATGTATGGTGTGGGGCGTGGTGAAGGTAAACTGTAGTGCTCTGGTGTCACTTCAAGACGTGTTTGCTAGAGGGACTCCCTACAACAGAAAAAGCAAACAATGGATGGAGATTACAAACTCTATCACTATCCACCGAGCCAAAGACGTGGGCCCGCTTGACACTGTAGAAAAAGAAGGTTCAGGCAGATGATCAGCAATTCCAGGTATGAAATACCGAGCAGAAAATACTTTAGCCAAGTTACAATCCCCAACTTGCACCAATTACCTGTTCAATACGAGCGCCGCCTGTACAGGGGGCAGAGTGAGATGCGCGAAGGTCAGACAGTCATTGCTCACGCTAGGAAGCACCAATCCTAACATGTAGCATATCAGAATGACGGGGGAGACACTCAGCTAAAAGCCTCTACCAAGCATTGCCACCCAAATTAAAACATAATTCATACAGAAGTAAATTATATGCACATGTAACAAAAAGACAAAAATAGCATATGACCACTTTAGAGTGTCTGCTCATTTCACCACTTCATGCAAACCACACAAGCTGATACCACAAGTGGATCATGAAGAACTGTGCGACGGAAACTCAGTGAACTAGCAGCCAAAGAGTAGCAGAAAAAAACTTTGCTGAATCATAAAGTATGTCTTACCTTTGCTGTTTTGTGGTCAAAAGTTATATTCCAGCTGGAAAAAATGCTGCTAATGTCTCCTTCTGTGACTCTGCGTTAGTTTGAGATCGATCACGAAGGTCCTGGTTGTTTACATAAAGAGGAGGGGGTTTCTAGAGTGGGGGGAGTGCTCTTCATGGGATATACTATCTCTGGGGTTCTGGATCGTCATTGGTGTTACTATGGTGAATTTGGGTGCTGCCCCTTTGAATCTCTTGACTCTGACTGGTTGATAGAGGTGTCGATCATCAAAGTTGAACAATGGGCTGCTGAGCTATTGACCAGTGTAAGTGCGCACTGAGTGTGAGTGCTCCGTTGCATTTACACATGAATGGGCAGAGTGCTCACAGAGGACCCTGCTGACTAGCCCGAGGAGTTATATTTGCATTTGGTCCTTTTATGAGAGATAAGAACAATAGCAAGCAGAAAAAGGACTGAAAAAGTCTTTGCAACGGACCTGGTTCTCCGTATGCTTGGACGAGATGCGCCCAAATGAGCGCCTGGACATACCTGTGTTAAAACATCTGTAAAACTGTTCAGGTTCATTTTTTTAGCGTGGACTTTTGCACAGTTACTCATCAGATATTACTTTTCTAATTCCTAGATGAATTTGGCTACTATCCCATGATTTAAAGGTGGTTTACACTCTAAATAATGTTTGGGGGTTTTTTTGGCAGAGATTTCATCTTCCAGATGAAAAAAAAAAAAAAAACGTCATATACCGTGAAACCGTTATAATTTTG
>JBBMOE010000301.1:0-16831 GCA_037975065.1 Chaetodon trifasciatus
CTCACTGTGTCATGCAACATACCTCGACGGGCGAAATGCAACAAAACCAGGGAACGCTCCATTACTGGATTAGTTTCAGTGCTCTCTTACAAACCAGTCCACATAATAACTCAGCAAGAGTCATCCCAGTGATGATTTGTGTGACGGAAGGCACATCCCGTATCACCTCTCAAGTCAATCCAGCAACACCTTGGAGTGAAACTTCATACAGACTAGGACTTGTGCTTCAAAGCCTTTGTCCAGTCTTTTCACAAAATGGCTTTGATCCATCACAGATGACATGAACATTCCGCTGAGGTCATTGGTTTCCATAGCAACAATAAAGACAATACTAGACAATATCCTCTGGGGACTACTGCCGGAGTGGTTACATTATGATGAGATTTTTCAGAGATTTCAAACAATTAATGCTAGTAACATTATGATATTACATTCAAGGAGCACACCTACAACAAACGTTGCTTTTTCAAGTATTTATTTATACAGCAACCTATTCAAACAGCCTTTTCAAACAGAAATGTGTGGGAGATGTTAAGACCCCCAAAGAAATAGCTCAGAAAAGAGGTGTAACATAATTAAATGAGGAGTTTTTCAGCAGAAAGAAATAAGTTTATTCATAAAAAATGAACCAATCCACCCCAAAAAACAACCTCAACCAACAAAAGGACTGATGGGCCAGCCAAACTGAACAAAAGGAAGGAAAGAGCTCCAGACCAGCCCACATAGGGCCGTCGGATCTGGGATCTTTCCTCTACCCTGAAAACGTCACAAGTAAACCCTAAAGGAAATAAAGCCACGAAAAGAAGACTACTGGACCCATCAGAGAAAACAAACAGAAACACAACATAAGTAGTACAACAGAAATAAACTGGTGCTGCTCCTTAAAAGGGGCGGAGCAAGAAAGAAAGGTCAGTCACATCACAGGGCACCACCAGCAGGCTGAGGAGTGCATAACAGGAGATAAAGTCACCAAAAAATGATGAAAAGGGGTGCAGGTAGAGTAGACTTAAGTGAGAGGGCAGTGATGATCTTCCATGTCGTCTGCATATACACACACACAAAAAGAAAACATGTAAGACACCAACATGAATCAAGTGAAGTTATAGTCATCAAGATACAGTACAGTTACGTAGTCATGGGTAAATGTGTCTTACTTTTCTACTGTTGGCTTGCTGTGTTATTTGGTCCTCGTTTTCCAAGATCTGTTGTCATTCTCCCTAAAATATTTAACACATTATTCAGTAGCAGTTATCAAAGTGTTTAAGCATTTATTCACAGAGATACACAGACACAACGTCCATTGACCATTGTCATGAAATCAATGACAATGCACGGGTAAATGTCTCGTACATGTCGTCTGTTGGGTTGCTGTCTTTAGCTTTGGTCCTCTGGAGGTCTTCTTCCTGGATCTGTTGTCATCCTCTCTAGATTAATAAAGCACAAGTTGCAGTTAACTTAAATCTTGCTTGAGCATTTGATCACACTAGAGTCGGTACATGACACTGGAAAGTGTTGCTCACTCATCATCTATTGGGATGTTTTATCCTCTGTGGAGTCCTATGGAAATCTGCTATGGTCCTCTTGCAATCTTCTGCCTGGATCTTTTGTTACTCTTACAGGAACATGAAAGGCAAAGGCATTAATAAGTTACAGGTTTCAAAGCATTATGTAAACATTTGATCACAAACTGTCCAAAAAAATTGCAGTCAATTAAAACATAATAATGAAATATCCCTCCCTTGTTGTTGTTGAGTTGTTGTCAGTCATGAGAGATCCTCTGTAGTCCTCTGGAGGTCTTCTTCCTGGATTAGCTGTCATCTTTGGCATATGCAGCTTGATTGTTATGGCTTCCCCTCAGACATGCAGGCATATGTGGCGGGAGGAGGTGTGGCAATAGTACAGGGCATTAAATACCTGACTATTCATACAGACAAAAACAAAGTTATTACAACAGACAATATTACATTGGACATTATTACAATGGTTTTGTCACACAGTGGTACTACTTACTTGTCTGGTGGGTAGCACTGTCCTCAGCTGCGGTCCTTTGGAGGTCTTCCTTCTCGGTCTGTGGTCATCATTCCTTGATAGAAAAACATCATTAAGTTTAGTTACTTAGCGTTTCAATTGTTTTAAGAGAGAAAGAGAGAGACTTACTTTGTGATGGAGGAGGATGGCACCAGCAGCTTGGTCTGCATCTTCACAGTGGGAACTGATGTCATCCACTTGGAAAAAAAAATGCAATTGGTGTAGTGCAAGTTGGTCAATATCAACTTCATGTTTCACATCAAAGTTAATCCTGTCTTTCCCTTTACCTGGTCCTCGGCCCTCCTCCACTGCTGTCATTATTCAGTCTGCATCCTCTAGCTGCGTGGAAAGCTGCTGCAGCTGCAGCTTCCAGTCTTGAGCTCCCTGTCTTACATTTGAATACACTGGCACTGTCCTTCTCATCATCTCAATGTCTCAGATATTGCTGACCTCGTATAAATAAATAAATAAATAAATAAATAGATGAATAAGTAGTTACATAAATAGTTGAATAAATAGACATAAATAGATACATTTATACATAAATACATATATTAATATATAGAGTTGACCTTGATTAGAATGATCATCATCATATGACCTGACCATGTCCAGCCAACACATAACACCATGATTAGTGTGTAGAGTCACTTAAATGTCGTTGACACACTTAACAATTAAAATCAAGACAGCATGCACCCATGGAGCCTGCTCGATGGGTACATGCTTCAACACAATATGTACGTGAAAACAATTACACAAGGCATGAAACAAAATGGACTCAGATATATACAAGTGATTAGATATAAAAACATCCCCAGAATAATGAGACTTTTGGTACTGGATATAAATTGATGATTGTGATAAGTTAAATGAATAAATAAATAAAAAAGTTCAACACCTATACACCCAGAGATAGATTTTACAGACAGAGTAAATGAAATGCACCCAGAATAATGACAGCATTGTTATGCACCCAGAGTCAGCCATTTTTTGTACACAGAGACAGTAGGTACTGTGAAATAAAAGCCAGAACTTGACCGGAAATAATAACATTAAATAAAGTTAAAATGCACCCAATGTGCAATCACAGCATACGTGATTGATAAATAGAAAAAATAAAACCATCAAAGAAATAAAGTTAAAATGCACTAAATGTGCAATCACAGCATAACTTGTGATAGGTAAATAAATACCATCAAATAAATTATGTTAAAATGCACCCAATGTGCAACCACAGCACGATTTGTAACAAATAAATAACTAAATAAATAAATAAATAGAACATGCACCCAGAGATTGATTTTTTTTCCAGACAGACTAAATAAAATGCACCCAAAATGATGATAGCATTGTTGTGTTAAAATAACATATTTGCACCCAGAGACAGCTATTGTTTTGTACACAGAGCGAATAGGTATAGTGAGATAAAAGCCAGCACTTGGCTGGAATAAAAAACATTAAATAAAGTTATAATGCACCCAATGTGCAATCACAGCATGATACGTGATAGATAAATAACATGAAATAAATAAAGTTAAAATACACCCAATGTGTAATTACAGCATGATTTGTGATTGGTAAATAAATACCATCAAATAAATTATGTTAAAATGCACCCAATGTGCAATCACAGCACGACTTGTGATAGATTACAATCAATAAATACATAAATAGTATAGCTAGAACATGCAGAGAGAGATTGATTTTTTCAGACGAAATAAAATGCACCCAGAATGATGACAGCATTGTTGTGTTAAAATAACATATTTGCACCCAGAGACAGCCATTTTTTTGTACCCAGAGCCAGTAGGTATAGTGAGATAAAAGCCAGCACTTGGCTGGAATAAATAACATTTAAATAAAGTTAAAATGCTCCCAATGTGCAATCACAGCATGATACATGATTGGTAAATAAATAAATAAACAACATCAAATAAATTAAGATTAAAATGCACCACATTGATGATTGTGACAAGCTAAATAAATAAACAAGTTCAACACATATGCACCCAGAGATAGATTGTACAAATTGATTAAATGAAATGCACCCAGAGATAGATTTTACAGACAGAGTAAATGAAATGCACCCAGAATAATGACAGCATTGTTATGCACCCAGAGTCAGCCATTTTTTGTACACAGAGACAGTAGGTATAGTGAAATAAAAGCCAGAACTTGACTGGAAATAATAACATTAAATAAAGTTAAAATGCTCCCAATGTGCAATCACAGCATGATATGTGACTGATAAATAGAAAAAATAAAACCATCAAAGAAATAAAGTTAAAATGCACTAAATGTGCAATCACAGCATAACTTGTGATAGATAAATAACATGAAATAAATAAAGTTGAAATACACCCAATGTGCAATCACAGCATGATTTGTGATTGATAAATAAATACCATCAAATAAATTATGTTAAAATGCACCCAATGTGCAATCACAGCACGATTTGTGATAGATAGATAAATAAATAAATAGAATGCATAAAACAATTATGTGAAACAAAAATGCCATAATTTAACATTTCATTCAAGACATAATTAGCACATTTTTGGCAAAATGTGTTGGCTGGAGAGGCTATTAGCCAGTCAAAGTACAATAAACTGGACTGTGATAACTGTAATACGTTTCTAGAACACCTGACTGAAGACATTTATCAGGATGTGAAATATAAATGTGATCAATCAGGGTGTTCTTTTCAGTTGTGGAGTCCGTGATCAACTGAGTGTAACCTCTGGACTGGAACAAATCTCTTATGCTTTTCTTTCCTTTTGACAACAGATCCTCATTAAAGTCTCCACAAACAACAATGGGCTCGTCATTAAGTAATTCCAGTGTGTCCAAGAGGCTTTTCATGTTTGGCAAAAATTTTCCCAAACTGAAATTTGGTGGTTTGTAAACAGTCGCCAATAGCACTTTGACTGCAGCCTCGATTTTCACGACAACAAACTCTAAATCAGTGACATCTTGCATGTATCTGCGAGGCTCTGCTTGAACATTGCTTCTACAGTAGACTGCAACTCCACCTCCATCTTTTTTTGCCATGTCCACACAGGTGTTGTATGACACCTGTCTGCTGCGTGTGAACATGCTGTATCCCTCCAGCTGGAAAACTGGGGACACAGAGGACCCTGACAGATGTGTCTCTGTGAGGCACAACACATCTGCAAGTCTGAGTTCATGATGTGCTTTCAGGTCCACAATGTGAGATGGAAGTCCTTGTGTGTTGTGGTGGATTACTGTCAAAGTCTTTAGAGTTTGGTCCATTGATTTAAAAAGAGTCAACAGGGGTCTGGCACTCTGGAAAGATGCATGATTAATATTTTCCAGAGCTGTCTTGATTTCGGGGTCAGCATATATCTTTTTCTCATCAAAGTCTGTAATGGTGAGACCTTGAAGGGAAGTTGTGCGGCTCAGAGCGACATAAGCCATTCCTGGTTCAAAAACACGTTTGAGGCACACAATTGCCGACGTCATGGTCACGCCTTGCACTTTCTGGGCAGTACATGCAAAGGCCAACTTCATCGGAAACTGACGTCTAATGACTCCTTTCTTGCCTGTGCTCTCCTCAGATCTCTCGATGTACACCAAGTCGTCTGAGGGACCCAGGATCTTTTTACGGAACCTCTGTCCTGCTGTAGGATTGTCCAGCTGCAGCCCAATCAGCCTCGCGGCTTCCGGGCCACTTTCACTCATCACAATGTGTTTGATCGTTCCAAATGTCCCATTAACAATCCCATCCTCCACATCGAGATTCCTGGTCAACATAATGCGTACTCCTTGAGCAGCCATTATGTTGTCAGGCAAGTCTCTTTTGTTTCCTTTGAAGTTGTCGGGTAAAATCATCATGCAGCCTGTTCTAGGGTCTTTTCTGTAGTCTTGGGCTGCAATCTCGACAACATTCTCGTGGAGGGCGGCTACAGTACTGACATTGTGATTGTCAACTTCTTTGTTTGTGGCGAAGATGTGTAGCCCATCTGCTGGACAATCCTTGCCATCAGCCACTGCCTGTGTGAGCAACTGCCTGTCTTCATCGCTCAGACGATCTCCCTTTAGCTTCACTCGAAGGCGATTCAGGAGTTCAGCAAAAGCTCGATCGTCTTTCTGTCTCATGATCTCTGTCAGGTTGACCATTGTGAAGTAATCCTTCCAGAGATCGAACTCATTCTCCTCATACACACACAGTGGCTTGGCTCTGCCGAGGGGTGGCAGTTGGTAAAAGTCGCCTACAGCGAGGACAGACATTCCTCCAAATGGCTTCCTGTTTCCTTTGATCTGCTGAAATCGCCAGTGGACGTAGGCAAACAGCTCTTTGGAAACCATCGATATCTCGTCGATGATGAGAATCTCAGCATTGGACAGTGCCGCTCTGACTTCATCTAGTGCATTTCCAAGGCCCTGATATGGTGGCTTCAAGGTCCTTGGGAGCTTCAGAATGGAGTGCAACGTTTTGCCTGAGATGTTGAAGGCTGCTGTGCCCGTGAATGCAGTCAGCAGCACTGCAGGCTGGGACATGTCGGCCTTGTCCCGGAATCTGGGGAGCTCACGCAGAATCCTTGTTGCCTCTTGATGAATGCACTTGATGACGTGGGATTTACCACAGCCAGCTCCTCCTGTCATGAAATAATAAAACGGGTCTGGATCGTGGCCCCAGACACGTTCAAAGCACCACTGACGCACACTGTAGAATATCGATGCCTGTTTCTCGTTCAGACTCTGATACATCTTTCTCACGTAGTCTGGACTCAACTCTGGTGCGTCTATTATCGGCATGAAGCCCCTCCTATCGTTGTTGACTTCATAGTCGGGGATGTCTTCATTGTCTTCATGCTCTGTTTCCAAGGGTTCGCGCTCAGCAAGACACTCCAAGCGGTCCAGTTCTATCTCGGGTGCAAAGGTGTTCCAAGCATTAAGAACTGGACCACACTGCTGAAACAGTTAGAGTGCTGCGTCGATGTTTTTGCCTCCTCCTTCGTATCGTTTCTTGTTGGCGTCTACGATACATCTGACGTCCATATCACCCCTTTCAGCGCACTTGTAAAACTGTTCATAAGTGGGGTATTGTTCATCAGTCAGCTCATCATCAGATCTGTGTGGGAGATAAAGCTTTAGCAGCCTCCTGTAGAACTTCTCTGGTGTTTTCTCTTCTGAGAAGCGAGCAAATCTGATGATGGCTGGTTTGCCTACAGTTCTCTTCTGAATGAACCCTTTGTCATATCGGAGACGAATGGCACTTTTGCTTTCAGCTTGCTGGCCATACACTACCCTGTACTCTGATGCAAATTCAGCCAGACACATACCTTCGAACGGTTGTCCGACAGGTCGGTCTGAGTACTTTTCAGGCACTCCTGACATCCACACCTCCTCCGAACCAGGTTCCATGTTTTTGAGTCTGTTGATCGGATGACTCATTTTCAGACCGTCCTCATCAGTCTGAAGGAACACAACGGAACGAGAGCACTTCTTCAGGCGTAAGCTGCAAGTGCGAGCTGCAGCTTCTTGAGCACTGACCTCTCTGTGTTTTGCGTACGCCTGCATGATCTGCTTCATCTCATCACGCTCATTGACTTTGGATTTTTTGACGTTTTTGATGACCAAGTTGAGGAATTCGGTCATCTCGTGCTCTGGCTTGGAAACATAGGACATCATGTACATTATGCAGCTGAAGTCATCGACAACGTCCTGGATGTCCATGTTGGCATTCCAGGCTCGTAGCAGGTCCGGATTGTAGTTGTTGATCCAACAATCATTTGGATCACGCTTCAGCATCACTACATAGCTGCTTGTCAGAGCGATGACGTTGTGCAGGTACTCTTGTTCGGTCATCTTGCATTGGCGGAGCATGTCTGACAAGCTGCTGAACGAGGTGTCTGGTTGCATGAGGAAGTCTCTTAGTGGCTGAAGCTTTGACTTGGCTTCCCTTTGCATCTTTGATAGCTGTCTCTTCTGCGCCTTCAATTGTGCAGCTGGATCTGGGTTTTCATCTGATTTGCTGCCTACACTGGGTGGCCTGGTGATAATTGTTTCTTCCATGGGCAGTTTAGGGAAGCCAAATCTGCAGGAAACATTACCTTTTTTGCATGATTTTGAATGTTTCCTGCTGTGCACCTGAACCTCGGATACAATCTTGTGAAGCTCTGGGTCTCTCTTGGGGTCAGGCATCTTGCATGAAATGTACTTGTCGATGAATTTGGTGACGTGGATGTCAAGATTGTCTTCAAACCTGGGTGCATTTTTGATCCAAACCAGCATGTGAATGTGTGGGCTTCCTCTGGCTTGAAACTCAACACGGTAAAAGTAATCCTCTACTTCACCAATGGGCTTTGCTGGTGAGAGGATGAGGCTGGTCATCAGAGCATCTACTCTCTTTTCAAACATGCGCATAACTGTGATGGGGTTGCTGCGCAGAACATCACATTTGGCATTCCAATCGAGCTCTGAAAAGTCCCCTAGTTCCCCCTGCTGAGCTTTAATGACCTCCACGACTTCAGGCCATCGCATCTCAGCAGCGGAGAACGTCAGGAAGAATGTCGGTTTGCCAATCTGCCTGACCATTGCGTGGACATCTTTCAGTGTTTTCTCCCAATAAGCTGGAGTGCCTCTGAGGGGTTGCATGAATCGTGTTGCATCCTTGTCCATAATAAGTCTCTCCAGCTCTTCTTTGTCTTGCAGCATCAAGTTGTTAACTCTGCGGCCGTCCTTGGTTCTGGATTTTCCTTTGCGCATTTGAATAGACATACTGTTTGTGGCTAAGTGTGTCTCTGTGACAAACTGCGCAAAGAAAAGGTAGCTTTGGTCATTGGCAAACCGTGTATCTGCAGCAAATAGTCTAGCATTAAAGTACATGCTGGGGGACAGTTTGATGGTTCTGGCTTCATCTAAAGTGTTCTGTCCTGTTGGAAACTGCACAGGAAAGGCCATGGCTTCTAATTTTGGTATGTTGAAGAAACCTACTGGTTTGTTGCCTTGGGCGGGTGCAATACTGAAAATTCCATCACCATACGAAAGGATTTCCTGTGCAATGTCCGGGGGCTGCATGCAGGTGTCCAGAGCCAGACCAGGTCTCAGCTCCTCCTTTTCTTTGTCTGCTTCCTTGTCGCTCTGCTCTGTCTGTGCTGCTGCACTGGACTGGTCTGGCTCATTTTGGCTGTTGAACACCTCCTCTAGGTCTATGTCAGTCTCCATATTTTCCTCTGGGGTGCTGCGTTGCTCTGGCTGCGCAGCAACTGCAGTGTTGTGCCGTGAGTCCTCTTCGTCAGCTGACTCATCATCTTGTGGACTCTCATACGTGGCACTGTCATCAATAGACACATTTTTGTACTCAGAATGTAGCTCTTTGAGTTTAGCCAGGCCAGCTAGCACATTCTTCATGTTGACGGTGTAGAAGTACTGGTGGCCTTTGTATTTAATGCGTCTTTTTAGTTTTACTTGCAGTAGCTGTGCTTCAGCGTTGGGCCTTGGGAGACTGTTCATGACTGTTTCCATCTCTGATGGAACACACACAACAGCTCCGTGTACAGCCCTCTGCTGTCCTTTTGGCAGAGCGATTATTTTAGCAAAAGGCAGGATTTTAGCAATGAGCTGCCTTTCAAGCACATTAAGTATAGCCAATTCTGGGGGGATGGGTGCTAACTCCAGATCGTTAGCTACTGCAATGGGTGGCATTCTGCCTCTGCTCAGGTGGTTGTCACAGGTGTGGCAGATCCACTCCTGAAATCTCTCTTGTGGAACAGAGCAGGGGGAAGAGCAGTCATCACAGAAATGAAAATAGTTTCCTGTCAAGCAGGCTGCTGCCATTTTAGCCTGTTTGCTATATTTGCCTCTCTTGCATAGCTTGACCTGATTGGGAAACATTGTCCTGTTACAGACTGTGCAAACGTATGTGGGTCCATGTCTTATGGTTTCACGGAAGGACGCTATGGCTGCTTCCATCACAGGATCCATCGGGGGCTGGGGAGTTTCCTGGTGCTGGGTAACAATGTGTCCGTATTTTCTTCTGATTCTGAGTGCTCTTTGTAACTTGTGATGAATGCAAAAGGCAGCATTTGTGGACAGTTTGATTATTCTTTTCTGGCTTGCGCGTTGAATGCAACGTAGTCTAAACTCTGGGTCATTATGATATTTTACGTTCAGATTTAGCATTTTCTTTTGCCTGTAGCCCTGATTGGATGCATAATGTGTTTTCATGTACATTTTCCGTCTGCTTCGGAAAGCAGGATCGGTCAGGTACCTCTCAGTTATAGTTTTCTTCTGTCTGCTTCGGAAAGCAGGATCGGTCAGGTACCTCTGAGTTATAGTTTTCTTCTGTCTGCTTCTGAAAGCAGGATCGGTCAGGTACCTGTCAGTAATAATTTTCTTCTGTCTGTTTCGGAAAGCTGGATCTGAAACGTACCTGTCAGTTATATTTTTCTTCTGTCTGCTTCGGAAAGCAGGATCTGAAAGCAGGATCTGAAACATACCTGTCAGTTATTTTTTTCGGAAAGCAGGATCGGTCAGGTACCTGTCAGTTATAATTTTCTTCTGTCTGTTTCGGAAAGTTGGATCTGTCCTGTATTTTCCTTTGATTGTTTCCTTCTTTTTAGTTTGTACTTTAGGATCTGAATAATAGTGTTTCAAGGACAAAAGTCGCTGTTGATGATGACTTTCTTGCGCATATGTAATTTTTGCAGCCTGAATTTTTTTCATTCTAAATTCTGGACAGCTGGCACACTTGTTTTTTTCATATTCAGTGCTTCTTTTCCTCTTCTGTTCGTAAGACAATGGTGCACGTTGGTCTTTGCTGGCACTTGCATTCCGCCTGGTTTTTTGTCGTCGCTCTTTACTCAGCTTGGAGACACTTGCTGTTTTGGGGACAACGTGTGGGATTGCTGAGGAAATGCGGATGTGAGCGGTTGGAACCTCTGCTTGGGGTGTGCAGGGGAGAGTTTCAGACTGGGTGTCTTTGGTTGGGTCAGCTGATTGTTGACAATGTTCACTGGAATCGACAGCGTCAAATGAAATGGGCACAAACTCATAGCTGGCATGAGCTCCACGATTTTTAAAAAGTTTGTGCAGGTGGTCAGCCAGGTCACTGAGCTCAGAGAAGGTCATCATGATTGCAGTTCCATAGTGGTTTGGTAAGCCTGCTGCATTTCTTGTGTGTGAATCAAAGACTCCATACCTGCCTGATTTGTCACAGAAAACTGCAATGCACTCGGGAGTTATCATGATCAAAGCCTGGCTGACTTCTGCTGACAGACACTCTAGCTGTTTGGCAAGGGACTGCCCCCACTGCTCACTTCCTGGGCTGGGTGCTTGGGCTTTAAGGGGGCCGAGTCTGGCTAAAGACATGTGGACATTGTACATATTTGTGTCTGTCAGCACTTGTTTTGGCATTTCCTCTATTGTCAGGTGGTTACTTTGGAATTTTTTTTCCACAATTAGCGTTTGTTTAATTCCAACATATAGTGCGTCACCTTGT
This sequence comes from Chaetodon trifasciatus, assembly GCA_037975065.1. NCBI lineage: Eukaryota > Metazoa > Chordata > Actinopteri > Chaetodontiformes > Chaetodontidae > Chaetodon > Chaetodon trifasciatus. The sequence goes on from JBBMOE010000301.1 coordinate 11,498, forward strand.
GCCATTACTTTGTCGAGGGCAGTCCTGTTGAACTGACTGCCCTCATTCTGGTAAGCAAGGAAAGTCAGGGACATGCAGGTGCACTGGTGATTTCTGGAGAATCTTTTGTATCTCCTGTCATTCTGACTATGACTAGCCCTCACAGTTTCAACACGTTGATGCTCTGTCCTGGCTGTAACCTGAAATTATGATATAAAATGACTGTTACCATATGCATTACTGATTTACATAGATTATCATTATTTATTATTATTATTATTATTATTGTAGTGCTGGTTGTATATTTAATGTAATTTAAAAAGCAAAGCTTTCTGTAACATTTAACCAGACCTTAAAGGGATAGTTGAGCTATTTTTGAAGTGGGGTTGTATGACGTACAAATGGCCATTATGTATAATAACTGCCGTAGAAGGGTCTACCACCCCCCACCCCTGAGAAACACTGGTGCATTGCATTGCACTGGCAGTTCACTGTTGTGAATGGGGGACAATTAATCAGCATATTTTTGCTGCCTACGAGAAGCCTCAAAACAATACACCAGTTACAGAGTACCATACAACGTAAACACTTACAATGCAATGGAAAAAAAAGTTGTTGTTTTTTTGATTCTGGAACTAACCAACTCACCTGCAACTCACTCAACACTCCTCCACACAGGCAGGCTCCACGATGAGCTGTATCACTCCCCTGTTCAGCTGTTTGGATCAGCTGTGTGTCGAAGAGGTGAAGTGATACAGTGCATTGTGGAGCCTGCCTGTTTGGAGGAGTGTTGAGTGAGTTATAGGTGAGTTGGTTAGTTCCAGATTAAAAAAAAAACAACTTTTTTTCCGATCAGCTGATGCATTTGAAATGTTTACTTTATATTGTACTCTTAAACTGTTGTATTGTTTTGAGATTTCTCGTAGGCAGCGAAAATTTTGCTTAAACACGCATCTGTGTCATTTGAAGATAATTAAATACAGGAATCTTCCACACATTGATCATTATTATCATTATCATTATCATTATTATTATTATTAGTAGTAGTAGTAGTAGTAATAGTAGGACACTACATGCTTGACTATAATCTTTCAATGTGAAATTATTACATATGTTTTATATCATTAAAAAGTGTTCCTGACACTGGTTTATATCAGTTAATACCATCATGGCTCCTTTCTATCACACAATTTTGCTTTATTATTGTTTAAAGTTTACATTTGAAGTACATTTTTGCACTCTCTTTTCAACTTACCATTGATAAAACATGTCTTTCATTGTTTATTGTGCTGAGTTGAAGTAAACCACACACACACAAAGTCACTTTATTTTACCCCGGATGTACCCAGATGTAAAATGTCCTGCACGTGTGTCAGCTGGGCAGTAGAGAAACTTACTTCATTGGCTGGGGAACGAGAGGTGGAGGGTGCATGAGCTGATGCGGGAGTCGGTGTTTGGGGTGCCTATAACAAAAGATAATACCAATGAATCTTTACACATAAGGTAACATAATGGACTACACTGATACAAAAAAGTTTACCAAATCAATTTGAATTACCCAGTGGTATTTGTGAAATGCAAAGAAAGATACTGGTATCAGAGATTTAACATGGACCACAGTTTCATTTAGATGTAGCTCATTATACTGTAAACATTTTTTGTGTGTGGACTGAAGAGGGAAGAAAATACCTTAGCTGGGGAGGGAGGATCGCAGCCTGCATCTGTAATGGTCCAGGCTGGTGTAGTAGGTGAAGGTGTCTTGATCTTGGCCATCTGAGAACGCATTACAACACATTCAGTGAAACTGAAGACTTTAATGAAACAATGCACTTTATTCAGGTGGAGTGAAATTTACCATTGCAGCCGGTGAACAGCAGGGGGTTGCTGCATCACCCGAACTCAAGGAAAATCTGGTTGGGGGTGATCCAACCAGCTGTTGACAGATGACAAACAAACATTACACTCCAGACAGTGGAGACTCTAATCTAGACATGTTTCAGTTAAAAACACATGGCATAGGGAGCAGAAAGTAACATACATCATTCACAGGAGGTCGGGAGCCCAAGGGGTGCCTTTCCTTGGTCCAAGGCCGTCTCACCGGGGACACTGTCTGAGACTTCACAAAGAAAAGGACCAATTGAACCTTAGTCATTACACACTCACTGGATATGTATGACCACTGAGACTGAGAGTAGCTGTGTTCATTCAAAAACTATTGTTAGTATTATGAAAGCTACTTCAGGAAAACAAAAGCACTTTTGACTCAATTAGAGGAATACATACTGTCTGAGCCACAGAAGTCGGGCTGGAAGGGGCCTCCTCCTCCGAACTCCAGGACACTCTGGATGGGGGTGATCCAACCAGCTGTTGAAATGAAAACCAATATCTCAGACAGAGTGGACAGTCTAGTAATGCCTCGGTGAAGACAGTGTGTATTCTGGAAGTGTATGGTGTTTGTGTTAGTTGTGAGAAAAAGTAGCATACGTTGTTCACTGGAGAGCGGTGGCGGCGGGGGGGTCTAGCTGCGGCCCTAGGTCGTCTGGCTGACGCGGAGGAGGCCACCTACACAATGAAAGAAAACATTATACCAATTGAGCTTTAATTATTACAGTTACACAAGTCACCCACTGAATATCCATTACAAATATATTTGAGAATAGCTCAAGTTTGTTCAAATGCCATTATTATTAGTATCAATGCTAATTTTGAAAATCACTCAAATTACCCTCTTGTGCTTTGGAGCGGGCTGGTAGTCCACTGGGCAAGACAGATTAGAAGGAGACACTTCCTCCATAGCACGTAATGCTGTGCTGCTGAACCAGATCGGGTTCACTGGAAAGAAGCACTCCTCCGCCTGGGAAACAAAAAGCAAAATCCACTGACAATATGTCTTATCAAATACACAAAGTATACAACAATAACCCATTAACACGTCCTAAAGAAATATTAGAAAAATAACAAACCTGCTGCTGAGCCATCCTGGTCTGAGCTGAACCCTGGGACTGGGAAGGTTCACCAGGCTGGCTCGTCTGGAATGAAAAATAGTATTACATTGCGTTAACAAATTGTAAACCATATGAGAAAAAAATCTAATTTTCACCAAGTCTCATACGCACATTACACTGTAACAATTACCTTGCGGCCGTGACTAGCTAGCTGCCACTGAAAGGGGTCAGGTGACCGTGGAGCAGGGACCTTTCCCCTCACAACCAGCTTAGGAGAGAAGTTTCTAACTGGTGGTGAAGGCCTGGGAGAGACCCTGGGTGCTGGTGGTGGTGTCTCCAATTGCTGCATGGTGGCGGACCACAGCAATTTGACGAGGATCCCCATCCCCACATCATCACTCAGATGGACCTGCAGAAATAACATAACAAAATTCATTTACAGACAAAGTTTTACCCACATAAAGCAGCTGTTCTCAGACTTTTCTTTTCACACAAGGATATTCTACTTACACCATCTCTGCTCCACAGCTCCAGCTGGCTATGGGGGAAGTACTCCACAGCCGAGAAGTACTTCACACCTAAAAAATAAAAATCAGCCATTATAATCTCCATACATGTAATTGTGACTTTTTATTCATTACTACACCTCAATGCATATTCTAAGAACATTCCTATTCAAACTGCTTGCAAAAAAGATAAAACATTTTAAAAACGTAACTCCATTTAATGTAAGAGCTTTGTTACGTACCCATACGCGCAGACACACGGTGGTATTCCTGGCGAAGGAGGTCCTGGTAAGACACCTCACAGGCCAGGCGGGGAGGGAAGTCAACGACAAAAACCTGTAGAAAACGAAAACATGTTCATTTCATCAAGTCACATACAGGTTAAGTTCATTCCATCTAATTAGACTACTACTACTACTACTACTATTGCTAATACTATTAAGAATGAAGACACAAGCAAGACATGAAAAAAGCTTGCGTTGGGCCAGCGGCTGCGAATGCTGATGAGGAGCTTGGCGTAGTCGACGGCAGCCTCGTCAATGGTCCTGCTGGCTGTCAGGTTGTTGCTGGGCGCCAGAAGACAAACGGCGTCAGGGATCCGAGGAAGCACAGCATTCAGCACCTCGGTCCGCAGTGCAGAGGCAGCAGCCCCTGGTGTCGACATGACACCAAAGGAAAATGGTTCCTCTGGCATCTGGACCAAACCATCTACAATGGCCCGTAGATGGGAGTCTCCGACAATCAGAACAAACTGGAACAACAAACAATTTCTTTAGCATGAAAGCCATCACCAAGATCAACTGTTTTCTTCATAAACTGGACAACAATAATACCTTCTTGTCAGGAGACTCTGGTGGGATGACCAATTTGTGGCTGTGCCCAGTGAAGGGTGAAATTGGCCATGTCTGCACTCTGTGGCGGTAACCAGTACCGCGGCCTATATAGAAATAAACAGACAAATAAAAGGTAAAAATTAATGAATGAAGCAAACCAGCAAATATCTAAAATAAATTCACATTTTCTTCAAGTGAAAAACAGTTTAAAAGCTTTAAACAAACAGAATGTGAATGAATGATTTAGTCATTTATTACTTGAAAATAAAACGCCTGCATACTCACGTGCACAAAAGTTGGCACGCACATCATCCGATCTCCAGAACCGTACACCTGGGAGTGACGTTCCAAAGATCTGAAGACAGATAATAAACACACTTAACCTCAGACAGTGTGGACAGTCTTGCTATGTCTCTGTTTAGACACAGTGTGTTGTTCAAAACATGTTTCTGTGTGTGTGTCAGTTGTAATGGGAACATACGTTGTTAACTGGAGATCGGGAACAGGGGGGTTGGGTGTCCATGGTCCTGGACCGTCTGGCTGGGGGGGACTCCTTGTGGACCGTCAGCTGCTCCTGGTCGGGCTTCCTCCATCGCAGCTTCGCCGCCTGTGCACGCCTTCCCTTCCTTGGCATCCTGCTGGAGACAACTCACTGACAAAACAACTGTCAACAAAAATAATTATCTCTTGTAAATATTCTAACTATACTTAACCTATAACTCTAAATCTAAATCTAATTCTATATATAATCTAACCCTGACCTAACCTGAAATACTTACCCCTAATCTAATTTAATCTAATCTAAGTTAACCTAATCTTATATTATGATATGTTATATATAATGTGTAAACAGGAAGGAAAAAGTAGAGATGAGGTGAGAAAGAAAGAAAGAAAGTGATGTGTGATGGGATAATGATGATGATCTGGCAATCTCGACAACGATGAAAATCTCTGACCGTGACCAAAGAGAACCTGCAATAAGCAACAAGATAGAGGAATTTTGGACACATCTTAGACATCTTTACTTTTCATGCTGTGTGTGTATGTGTGTGTGTGTGTGTGTGTGTGTGT
>JBBMOE010000302.1:0-18484 GCA_037975065.1 Chaetodon trifasciatus
TCTCTAGGCAATTTTAGACCAATTAAACTCAGAATATAATGGGCCGGTTCCCAAGACCTGGGCATACCATATCTTTGTTCTAGACATGTGATAAACAACCTGTATGTGTGTGTGTGTGCTGTCTTCAGGCGTGGAACTAATGCAACAGGCATCATAAATAAAGGAGAGGAGACATGATTATGTGGTCTTCACCTGGCACATAATATTTACGACTCAAGGCTAGGAGTAACATTCTTCCAGGACATGCAAGTGCAATAAAGAACATGGGATTACTTTAAAGTACCACGGTGTTTTATGTACCAAAGTGTTTTATGTTACAACTGTAATCTTTTTTTTAAAAAAACTTTTTAATAATCTTTTATTAGAAACAAAACTCATCATAAAAGTCATGTCTCTCCACTGGTATAACGATCACAAACTCTGGTTTTTGTTCTCTGAATTAGACATGAAAACACTCTGGCTCTACATGTGTTTTTCCATGCTGGTCATGAGCGACCTTCCTCTCGCTGCTCGCTGTCCCGACCTGCAGCCTCTTCATTTTCCCTGGAGTCCTGGTTGTTCGGAGTAACCTTTGACGTTTTGAGTTACCTTTGAGGCCTGATATTGGAACCAAGTGGTGCCTGTGATGTTCCCAGTGTCACGCATCTCTGACCTTTTACAACAATACGTCCCATCAAGGTCACTCAGGTCAGGTCCTTGTCCCAGACTTAGAGCTGAAGCACAGAGGAAACAGTTTAAGCCCCCAGACTCTGGAATGAGTAGCCCCTGCATGTTGGGCTGATCCTGACACTGCCTCTTTTTAAATCCTGTCTTAAAACACATCTTTATTCTCTGACTTTTAACTCACTGTGACAGTGGCCTGTCTATATATGTGTCTTTTAAACTGGTCTTTTTGCTTTTACAGTGTTGCTTTTATTTTGAATTTTTTTGCTTTACTTTGATTGATTATTTGGATTTATTTTGATTGCAGAGCACTTTTGGTCAACTGTTTTTAAATGTGCTTTAAAAACACTGGACAGGATTGGATAATTTTTGCAAACATTCAGCTTCATATATGATTATCTTCGGTTAATCGGCATTGGTTGTCGCTTTCCTGTCAACCTGTTTGTATCTATAACTTCACTTAAGTCGCTGTAGCATCGCAGCTCAGGTGAGTTCTGAAGAACTCCTGGATCTTCTTCCACAGGTGGACTTCAGCTGCTGCATGAGCCTTGGGCTCGCCTCCCCACATGACTGGAAAGCCTGCGAGTCCATGCACAGATGAGGTGCAGTGCGGTCCGTACGGTGGCTCCAGTAAGTGTCCAGCTTTTGGGTAACACACACTCTCAAACTTCTCTTTCCCATGATGCTTCAGTCTCTCCACCATCTCGTCCAAGTAACCTTTGCTGTCCCAGTTGAGGTCGTCCTCTGCGGCCACAAAGAGGAAACGTCCTTCGGCTTGTTCGATGGGGATCAGACTGCCCTTGCTCTCCTCTGCCAGGGGATTTTTAACACCATACTTGATAATGCTAGCTCCTGACTCAGTGGGAATCACCTTGCTGAGGTCGAACAGTAACGGTGAGAGGATTTGATGATTCTTATAGAACAGAGGGAAGCCCAGATTGGCACTGCAGCCGTTGATCCACACCACGGCCTCAACACCCGGCACAAAAGCAGCAAGTGAGAGCGCAATATCTCCTCCCTTTGATCGTGATATTACACCAACTCCTTTACTGCCCACCTGTGAAAAAACAAGAACATTAGAGATGATGAAATCTGAATAAACACACAGAGCTTAGGAACTGGTCTATGAAGGTGAATCAGCAAACAGTGTAAAGACTGGATGAAATGTGGAGGTCTCATCAAGCATGCAGGCTCAATCAACCTGTGAAAAAGAAGACTTCCTTTGTTGTCACACATAACATCCTGTGACCCCGGGTTCACAACTTGCTTCTGCTGCGCTCACAAATAGGAACCAGAACACTTCTGGCTTCCCGCCAAATGTGTCAAAATAAAAGGACTGTAAGTTTATGCTGCTCTGTTTCAAAGTTACTCAAAGGACTCACGTTGGGCTGTCGTTGTAAGAAATCCTTTGCTTCTTCGAAGCGGTCCAGATGAATCTCATTGAAGGTGCCAGCCCTATCAGTGCACACCGGCACAGTCAGAACCACAAAGCCCTTGTTGGCCAGCAGACAGGCTCTTTTTTCTGACATAAAGCTGCACAAATCCAACACAGCAGGAAACGGACCGTCTCCTGGAACATCGACATACGAGTGAATGTCAACAGTCGATCATATAGAAATCACAGAGCAACTCTGAGCAAGGAAAGGACAGATACTTTCACCTTGTTGCCTGCTGTGACGCATTCTTTAAAACATATGATTGGTTGTTCAATTTTGTCACAAGGATCAACTTCATGAATATGACCCCTGAAATACCATTCACCCTCAAGGGAGCTGTTAGTGGATTGTTTGATTTGTTGGTAAACAAACTGAATCCTTATTAAATTGGTGCCATCAAAATACAGATAAAGTTGGGCGCTTCGTTGAGCCTTCGATATTTATTTAGCCGATGTTATTTGTACATCTGTCCTTTTTCTGCTCTGCTGATGATCCTGATAAACATTGTTATACATTCATAACAACATAAGCTCTGATGAGGCAGAACATGGAGAACCACCAACCTGGGGGAGTAAACAGGACTCCCTGAAAATTCCCCTCTTTGACGGGGAGCCGGCTGACTCCATCTCCCAGCAGAAGCCTCTCATTGGTCGCCTCTGCCAGCATCTTGCCCTCACCGTCGTCCTCGTGCACAGAGAACGTCACCATTTGTTGCTGCAGTGCATTATCCTTCCTGAAGTACCTGTGCGGGGCGTCTGTCCTCATCGACCACAGCAGACCCATGGGTTCAACCCCAACGTAGCTCCCACCGAGTGAGGGGTCCTTGTCCAGGTCGATCTCCCCGCTCCCATCAGCCGTGTAGGTGGCCGAGGAGCTGAACACCACCCCCCTCTCGTCGGTCGATCTGGCTCTAATGGTGACCACCTGTCTGGGCCTCAGCCCGGCCACCTTCACCTGAACAGGCTCATCATACAAGCACCTGACGCTCGGCAGCAGCCTCAGTCCGACTTGGGAGGACATCTCTTCTCAAAGTGAGGATCCTTTGACTGGAACAAAGTAAACAGGGCATAGAAGACATAAAATCTACCAGCGTCAATATTGACACTGTCATGCATCTGATATAGAGCTTCACTATTGTGTAAGAAAGCAGAGAAATTAAAGGTCAAATGATTCATGGTTTTGTGCAGATACAGACTCGATCAGTTCTATTATCCGGGATGTAATAACATATACGCAAGTCTGTTAAAACAACTGTACAGATAACTCAATACCCCTCCTCTCCAAAGTGGCATCAAAATCTGCATTAATGACCGGGCAGTGTGTCTTTGCATGAACAAAGTCCATAAAGGTTACACATTACACATAAGGGTAAACATTCAAAACAGAACAAATGAGATACTTAAGTCTGATCATTGGTAAATATTATAACCTTTCTCATTTATAGACGATTGAGACATTTTAAAATGTGTTTGTATTCATATGCACATGATCAAGCTCCGTCTTTTCTTTCTTTCTTTCTTTCTTTTTTGAGACTGTGTGTCTTAGCATTTAATGGTGTCTGTAACTGAGTGGTGCTTGAATGTGTTCCAGGTCTAAAGATATCAGTTACTGAGGAATGCACGCACTACTAATTTTCAGAAAGCAATGGAAAGCACAAAAAAGTCCTAAAAGAGAAATGTAACAACAGCGTCCTCACAAGTTCGGCCAGACCAAAAGACGAACAGTGATGGAGTGTACTGCGGTTCAAGGTCCACTCAGGGAGGAGGTAGTTTGTGTAACTGTGTGATTTTGGTTTCTGATTGACATTAATAGTCAGAAATTACACGCACGCATTCAAATAGAACAATATGTCTGAAAACTGAAAACACTCGCTCGGTGTTTAACCTGTGCCAACTGCAACTGTATGCCCTGTGGGTTAAGACCTTTCTCACCAAATCCCATTCAAAACTTGGCAAATTAAACTAAACTTCACGAGCAAGCAATAACATAGCCTAGAGTTTCACACTGCAACTGAACATGATGAATCACGGGTCGTTCTGGTTAATTCGGCAATGAATGTCTGAATTTTTTTTTTTTAAAAAGCAACAAAACAAAACAAAAAAAAATCTCAACAGGAAGGTTATTCTGGGCTAAAGGTCAGCGATGTGAAGGGGGGTAAAACTGGTCATGGAGCTAATTTCCGAAGTTAAATTTTATTTCAGCTTCTCAACTCCATGGAGGTCATCATATAAGTTGATTCTGTTAAAGTTTAATGTTGTGTTAATGTTAGAAGAAGTTTCACGGAGGCAGTAAAGCTGTAGTCACCTGACCACAGGGCACTGCAGGCCATGTCATAAATTTTTATTTGAGTTGATTATAACCAGAAGCTTTTGGTGAGTCTGGTGAATGTCTAACTGCACACTGGGTACTGAGCTTGATCAAACACATCAAAATTAAGAAACTAGACACATTAATCAATAACCGAATGACTAACCTGTAGTGTGAGCCTCGCACCGACCTGGTTTAAACGCTGAGGAAAACATCAGCTGGTGTTATTGAATGAAGCTCTGTGCAGTTCAGCTGTTTGGCCTGCAGAGGGCGCTTATCAATCTGCGTCAGAGGGTTTTACAGACCTGAGACCAGAAGTTAGACATCAGAGGTGAAAAGTAACAAGTGCAGTACTTAAGCTCACTTTTGAAATACTTAAACTTGAGTATTTTCAGTATGTGCTTCTTTACTGGGGATTATTGTACATTTTATGCCACATCTACTTTGAAGATGAGCCTTTTACATTCAAAATGTTTGAGTGGCTCATTAAACACGATGTACGATATGAGTAAACTTACCAATAGAAATGTAAAGAAGGTAAACTTTGCTCCACTTCAACCTGATGCATCAAAACGCAGCTTACATTTTAATGTTTCTGCAACATGAATCCAATAATATAATAATACAACACCCTGCATTATGCAAACGGAGTGTTATCACATTTTATTCTTCATTCTCTGTTCTTAAATAAACATTTAAACGCATGACTTTTACTCGTGAGAGATTATTTTTCAGTTGTGCAACTGCTGCTTTTTCTTCAGAAAAGGATTAGAGTACTTCTTCCACCACTGCAAAAAGTGTTGGTGCAAGATCTCGTGCATTTGATGATTAAACGTGCAGCGTGTGCAGGATTTAGAAGGAAGGAAGGAAGGAAGGAAGGAAGGAAGGACGTGAATAACGAATTATTTCTGACACTCTTTTGTTGTCAAAACACGCAAAACGCAACGGAAACGTTAAGTGTAAAAAGTTTCATGTCATGTATTTATTTTGAAGGACAGCACACATTAACCAACATTTCTGTAGCCAGCTGGATCATTTTCAACTCAAATTTACAGGCAGAGGACAAGACGCCATGAAGACAGCAGCAGCAGCAAAACATGCAATGAAATAGTCCTTGTCAAATAATGGCTGTGTGATTGTCCTTTCAGACTCATTTCACTAAAACCAGACATTAACACAGGCATGACCATGATTTGGCTCCTCTTACAGCAGAGGGGGGGCGCTCGCTGTCTTGGCACAGCAGCCACAGATCCACACTGTGGCATCCACACCTGGCAGGTAAGAAGCCACTGAAAGAGCAAGATCACTTTTTGACAGGAGCAACATCAGCTCCACACTTCACACTGCGACATGAGATCAGCTGCTTTTGTTTTTAACATGTAAAGCACTTTGTGCTACATTGTATGAAAAGTGCTCTATGAGTAAAGATTGATTGATTGGTTGATTGATTAGACAGGAAGGCCTCCTCTGCTGTTTGCTGTGTTGGTATGTTGCTGCTGTATGTAAATGTATTTGATTGACGTGCCCTGATTATTAAACGTGCGCGTGCTGCATCACTATTGTTGGTTTATCTTGGAATCAGTGAAGTCATGTCATTTATTTATGAGGGCAACACTCATGAACAAACATTTCTGTTGCCGGCTGGATACTTTTCAACTCAAATGAGGTGATGGCTAAAATTTACAAACAGGTGATGAGACACCATAGAGACAGCAGCAGCTGCAAAGTATGCAATTACACAGTCTTTGTTCAGTAACGGCAGTATAGTGGTCGTTGAAGCCTTCTTGCTATCATATGTGTAGCAGAACTGACTTGTAACTGACCTTCTCTCCCCCTTTTTGCATTCCTTCAGGAGAAATGAAGTTGTAAAACATCCCAGCTTTTAAGAGCTTCTGACCATTTGAACTGTGTACAGGGAAGTGCTAGCTCGGAGAGAAACAGGATGTCTGGCTGTAGAACACCTTCTGATATTCCTTCAGGGGAGCAAGAGACACCGACACCTCGACTTCAGGGGTTACCTTTGCACCCATGATGCTAAATCTTTCTTGGTGGCTCCATGAGAGATAAGGACAGTAAAACCGTCTGAATGGAGTGCCAGGTCTCAGAGGAACCTACAGAATCCGATAATGCTGATGGGCTGTAAATTAGACATTCCTGAAGGAAACTGCTTTGTATGTCTGTGTGAAATCTATGTTTGATTCAGCTGGATGTCATTACAATACTAGATTCATAATCTGTATGATATCAATGCTTTCCCATGTTTCTGGCTCATAAAATGACAAAACTGTGATTTTAATCTCCTAAAAAGTTTGTCTGCGTTTCTACCGTGGAACCATACTGCCATCTAGAGGTTTGTAGCAGTTAGGTTGAATATGCTAGATGTGAGACAGTTATAAGTGGTAGCAATAATAGTGATAATCATTTCGGCAAATATAGTCTGCCTTTCTTTATTTCTTTGTCCTATTACTATACTTTGCAGCCCTAACAAACACATCCAGAAGTTTCAGCCTTCCTTCAGTGTTGACTGTGACTGTAATCGTATCTATAACTTGGCTTCAGACGCTGTAGCATCGCAGCTCAGCTGAGTTCTGAAGAACTCCTGGATCTTCTTCCACATGTGGACTTCAGCTGCCGCGTGTGATCTGGGCTCACCCCCCCACAGGACTGGTTTACCCACAAGCCCATGAAAACTGGAGGGGCAGTAGGGTCCATAAGGTGGCTCCAGGTAATGCCCTGCTGCAGGGTAGCACACACACTCAAAGTTCTCCTTCCCATGACGCTTCAGTCTCTCCACCATCTCGTCCATGTAGCCTTTGCTGTCCCAGTTGAGGTCGTCCTCTGAAGCCACAAAGAGGAAACGTCCTTCAGCTTGTTCGACTGGGACCAGGCTGCCCTTGTTCTCCTCTTCCAGTGGATTATGCACTGCATACTTGCTAATCATGGCCCCTGACTCAGTGGGAATCAACTTAGCAAGGTCGAACATTAACGCAGGCAGGAGCTGGCTCCTCTTATAGTAGAGGGGGAGCGCTGTGTTGGCACTGCAGCCATTGATCCACACCGTGGCCTCAACACCTGGCAGGTAAGAAGCCACTGAGAGAGCAAGATCTCCACTTTTTGACAGTGATATCACACCAACTCCTCTATTTCCAACCTGAAAAAAAAAAAAAGTTTCCCAGGTTAATATCACAATGAAAGCTTTCATGTTTTCTGATGAACGCTGGTGTGGAGGGGTCGCTGCCTGATGCACAAAACATGTTTTTCAACTGGGTTTTACCACATGTCATTTATATGGCTGAACACACGGAGAGGAGTGGCATCTATTTCCACAGAGTCTAACTTAATGAACAGAAATCCTATTAAAACTCAGCTCTGACCCAAAACTACACTGACCATACGCATAAACTTCCCAATATTAAAAGCAATAAATCATGAAGACTCAGATGTGACCTTATAAACTCACCTGATCGTGTTTTCTCAAAAACTTTATCGCCTCCTCAAAATAATCCAGATGGACCTCTTTGATGTTCTTCGGCATGTCGTCGTGGCCATACAGAGCTACGGTCAGAACCACAAATCCTCGACTGGCCAGCAGAGACGCCCTCTTCTCCGACAGACCTCCACCCAGAGTGTACAGATCCAACACGGCAGGGAAAGGTCCTCTTCCTGGATCGAAAGGTTCATTATAAATGACAACGTATTTCATAAATCCTACAAATGACTGACACACACACAGAAATTCTATCCTGAGACGCCTCGTTCAGATTCATTACTCCAGAAGGCTCAAACACTAATAACAGAGGATAATGTGGGCCCTTTTTATGTGAAGCACTTGTGTTTTCTTTGTTGCAAAGCATGTTGAGCTGCAAGTCTCGTATACAAAGTGCTCTCCAAATAAAGTTTATCATTATTATCATCACGACGAGCACGTGTGAACACAGGTCCGGGACCCCGAGCATGCTCAGTGAAGTCCGCCTGATGCAAAGTGAAGCTCTGTTGATTAAAGATGCAGAGTGTGGTCAGAGTGAACCACAGGCAGAATGGTTACTTCAGTGAGGAAATATGGGACATATGTCTGCCAGTGGGATACTGCATTTGATGTGTTTTTAATAGTTTTTGGATGAGTGATTTTCTGTGGAATGAGATATCATGCTATGGATGAAGAGACTAGCTAAAGAGATGAATTAAGTGTTCCTCTTCAGAGGGCTGGTGGCTGCTGACCATAAAATAATGGCATCCTCCGAATTCACTGATTAAATGATTTTAAGCATGAGAAAGACAAAACCAGCTACCTGGAGGAGTAAACAGGACTCCCCGAATGTTGCCCTCTTTGACGGGGAGCCGGCTGACTCCGTCTCCCATCAGAAGCCTCTCATTGGTCGCCTCTGCCAGCATCCTGCCCTCGCCTTCGTCCTCGTGCACAGAGAACGTCACCACGTGGGGGTTCAGCGCATTGTTCTTTTGACACCTTTTGTGCAGCGTCTCTGTCCTCATCGACCACAGCAGACCCATGGGTTCAACCCCAACGAAGCTCCCACCGAGTGAGGGGTCCTTGTCCAGGTCGATCTCCCCGCTCCCATCAGCCCTGTAGGTGGCCGCGGAGCTGAACACCACCCCCTTCTCGTCAGTCAGTCTGGCTCTCATGCTGACCACCTGTCTGGACCTCAGCCCGGCCACCTTCACCTGAACAGGCTCATCATACAAGCACCTGACGCTCGGCAGCAGCCTCAGTCTGACTTGGGAGGACATCTCTTCTCAAAGTGAGGATCCTTTGACTGGAACAAAGTAAACAGGACAGAAAAATGTGACACAGAAGACGTAAAATCTGCATGTCAGTACTGACACTGTCGTGCATTTGACATAGAGCCGTATTGTTTGAAGCATGTTCTTTTTTCTGTGCTGTCACTGTGAGAGGAAACGCAGAAATTAAAGGTCCAATGATGCAATGAACTGAAGTTAAACACAACAAAACAACAAACACAAACTGATTCATAGTTTTGTGCAGATACAGACTCGAGCAGTTGTATTATCCGGGATGTAATAACATATGTAAGCGGGTCTGTTAAAACTCCTGAACTCAGAGCCCCTCCTCTCTCCATAGACGTTACACATTAACTTTGGGCACATGGACAGCTGATCTGCACTGTGCTCAAGTCTCATGGCCAGGGGACATTTTGTACAAACATTCAAATAGATCAAATGAGATACTTCAGCCTGAAAACCGCAATAACGGCATTTTAATGCTGAAACTGAGCCTCCCGCTGCTGTGTCGCGTCCGTTATGACCTACACACCAAAATCCGTTCAAACTCTGACCGTTTTCACGTGCTTCAATAAGCGAGCGACTCTCTGATGGTAAAGCTTGTTTCAGCGTTTTAATGCCATGGAGGTCACAGTTTGTTGCCATAGCTGTGAAGCTGCAGACTGTGCCCGTGTTGGAAAAGAAGTTTAACAGACGATGGGAGTCTGAAACCGCTTGATCACAAGACACGAAGTGCGTCCTAACTTTGATCATAACCAGATCACAATCCTGAGAGTGAACAATGTCGAACTGTACACCCGCTGCTGAGATTTCTAAGACAAATTGTGTTACTGACCTGGTACCGTGAGCCTCGTACAGTCCTGGTTCAATGGCTGCTGAAGACATCAGGTCGTAATTGAATGATTCTCTGTGCGGTTCAGCATTCTGGCCTGCAGAGGGCGCTTATCAATCTGTGTCTCAGAGGGTTTGGCAGCCGAAGCAGCAGTAAGAACAGCACTTAATCACGCCTTTGAGTATTTTCAGTATGTGCTTCTTTACTGGGGATTATTGTACGTTGTATACCACATCTACTTTGAACATGAGCCTTTTACATTCAAAATGTTTGACTGGCTCATTAAACACGATGTACGACATGAGTAAACTTCCCAATAGAAATGGAAAGAAGGTAAACTTTGCTCCACTTCAACCTGATGCATCAAAACGCAGCTTACATCTTAATGTTTCTGCAACATGAATCCAATAATATAATAATACAACACCCTGCATTATGCAAACGGAGTGTTATCACATTTTATTCTTCATTCTCTGTACTTAAATAAACATTTAAACGCATGACTTTTACTCGTGAGAGATTATTTTTCAGTTGTGCAACTGCTGCTTTTTCTTCAGAAAAGGATTAGAGTACTTCTTCCACCACTGCAAAAAGTGTTGGTGCAAGATCTCGTGCATTTGATGATTAAACGTGCAGCGTGTGCAGGATTTAGAAGGAAGGAAGGACGGAAGGACGTGAATAACGAATTATTTCTGACACTCTTTTGTTGTCAAAACATGCTAAACGCAACGGAAAAGTTAAGTGTAAAAAGTTTCATGTCATGTATTTATTTTGAAGGACAGCACACATTAACCAACATTTCTGTAGCCAGCTGGATCATTTTCAACTCAAATTTACAGGCAGAGGACAAGACGCCATGAAGACAGCAGCAGCAGCAAAACATGCAATGAAATAGTCCTTGTCAAATAATGGCTGTGTGATTGTCCTTTCAGACTCATTTCACTAAAACCAGACATTAACACAGGCATGACCATGATTTGGCTCCTCTTACAGCAGAGGGGGGGGCGCTCGCTGTCTTGGCACAGCAGCCACAGATCCACACTGTGGCATCCACACCTGGCAGGTAAGAAGCCACTGAAAGAGCAAGATCACTTTTTGACAGGAGCAACATCAGCTCCACACTTCACACTGCGACATGAGATCAGCTGCTTTTGTTTTTAACATGTAAAGCACTTTGTGCTACATTGTATGAAAAGTGCTCTATGAGTAAAGATTGACTGATTGATTGATTGATTGATTGATTGATTGATTGATTGATTGATTGAGACAGGAGGGCCTCCTCTGCTGTTTGCTGTGTTGGTATGTTGCTGCTGTATGTAAATGTACTTGATAGACGTGCCCTGTGGTACACTGACTGTTGTATTTATACACTTTGGATTGTTTGCCAAATAAGAGATTTTGAGATGCCTAATCCTGCTCCTCGTCTAACTCTGAGAATGATTCACACTACATTTACTGATTAACTTAAATTACGGGGCAGGTGACTCCGTCCAGAACACGTGTAGACTTAAGCCTCATTTTCACTCCTATTTTCATCATTTTTCTATCATCTTTCTTTCCTAAGATGTGCTGCTTTACATTGTTGATATAGTGAAAAGAAGCAGAATCATGTTTTGAGTTGAGTCTCCCAGTTAGTTTTGTGATACCATTATCTCACACTGTCACTGTAAAAAATATACCATGGTATTCATTTTCAAATAGCCCACTCCTAACTTCAACCCAGGTGTTTTGCACACCATGGAGCCTATGGAACCGATGATGCAAAACAATTTTAAAGGTTGCATGCAACTATTGTTTGATTGAGTCCAGGGCTACTGTCATGTGGAGTACCCATAACTAAATCATTTCATTTTCCTGGCGCTGGCACGTCTCCTGAGGAACTCGGTGTCCTATTACACTGCTCTAGAGGTAACTCAAAACTTCAAGGATAAACCATTCCAGCTCTTACCTCCACTACAGGTGGAAAAACTCTTCTTGCAGGAGCAAGCAGTCCATCAGAGGTGGCACATGACTCTGTCCTGTTACCCATGAAAAAGGTGAGACACATCAAGGAGCAATACTGAACCACCGTATCAGAGCCCTCAGCAGCGTTGGTTATATTATTAGGTCTGCAGTCGAATGCCTCAAGGGTACAGCCTGTTCAACCAGTTTGTGCTTGTTGTTATGAGACACTACACATGATGTGTTTGCAACAGGTTTACCCTTTTAAAGCCAGCATGCTGCCCCTACTCAGTCTCTGTGAGTCTCCCATGCTCAGGAGGTGCAAAACTGTTGTCACTTTCCTGTCAACCTGTTTGTATCTATAACTTGGCTTCAGTCGCTGTAGCATCGCAGCTCAGGTGAGTTCTGAAGAACTCCTGGATCTTCTTCCACAGGTGGACTTCAGCTGCTGCATGAGCCTTGGGCTCGCCTCCCCACATGACTGGAAAGCCTGCGAGTCCATGTACAGATGAGGTGCAGTGCGGTCCGTACGGTGGCTCCAGTGAGTGTCCAGCTTTTGGGTATCACAGACTCTCAAACTTCTCCTTCCCATGATGCTTCAGTCTCTCCACCATCTCCACCATCCACCAAGTCCTTCGGCTTGTTCAATGGGCATCAAACTGCCCTTGCTCTCCTCTGCCAGGGGATTTTTAACACCATACTTGATAATGCTAGCTCCTGACTCAGTGGGAATCACCTTGCTGAGGTCGAACAGTAACGGTGCTGTTTTTTATAGACCCAATTCTTATAGACACCAACTCCTTCACTGCCCATCTGTGAAAAAAAAGAAAATTAGAGATGATGAAATCTGAATAAACACACAGAGCTTAGGAACTGGTCTATGAAGATGACTCAGCAAACAGTGTAAAGACTGGATGAAATGTGGAGGTCTCATCAAGCATGCGTCCTCAATCAACTTGTGAAAACAAAGACTTCCTTTGTTATCACATAATGGTGTGACCGCACTGTGTTCTGCGCTCACAAATAATCAGAATCAGCTTTATTAACCTTGTATGTGTGCACATACAAGGTTTAAACATTGCATTCAATGTACTTGTGTAGTTTGTGTAGTAACAGTGTAGTTTGATCAGTTTGGAAATAACGGATGGAAAACAGATACTCTTGAAATTTCTGGTGAATCAAATATCAAATAGCCAGAGGCATGCAAAGATCCAGGAAGTGCATAACATCAAATTTCAGAGTCTCTGTTAGTGTTTGGTGTAGCACACACCAGGCAGTCACAGGCAAACAAAGATCCAAGAAGCACAGGGCAAGACTCCTGGTCGGAGGCAAAAGGCTGAGATATTTACTGAGGAAGATGAGAACAGACGTGGTCAAAGGCAGGCAGGTTGAGCAATGAGAGATCAATCCAATAGTAACTGAGTCTTGCATGGAAACAAAGAACAATCTGCGACTGAGTGAGTGTGGGAGAGCAGTTTAAATACTAGACTGATTGGGAATGAAAGTGTGAAATCAGATGAGTGGGCAGGTGGACGTGGCTGGCAAGGGAGTGAGAGTGGAGAAGTACTGACTGAGCATGTGAGCAGATGAAGGAAAATGGCAGCAGGTAAGAGACTCAATATACTGTGACAGCAATTGGTTGTTTAATTTCGTCACTAGGTCAACTCTTCGTACTGGAAAGCTTTTTGAGCGACCCATGAAATACCATTCACCCTAGAGGAAGCTGTTATGGGACTGTTTTTAGCTTCAGGATGTGTAGTGAATATGGTCCCTGGTGTTGTGAATGCTGGGTCACTGTGACACCGTCCTGGGACACTAAAAGGCAATCAAGCCATTGTTAATCAGTGACATCTGTCCTGTTCCTGCTATGAGAAGTCAAAGTGTCTGCTTTGAAAAAGGCCTACTATGGCACTGAAATCTAAGTGGATATTACACATTGTCATACATTCATAACAACATACTGTAGGCTCCAATTAAGCTCTGATGAAGACACAACCTGGAGAACCGCCCACCTGAGGGAGTAAACAGGACCCGAATGTTCCCCTCTTTGATGGGGATCGGCTGACTCCATCTCCCATCAGAAGTCTCTCATTGGTCGCCTCTGCCAGCATCCTGCCCTCACCTTCCTCCTTGCGCACAGACAACTTCACCTTGAGCAGCTGCGGTGCTTTATCCTTCCTAAAGTACCTGTGTGGGGTATCCAGCCTCATCGACCACAGCAGACCCATGGGTTCAACCCCAACGTAGCTCCCACCGAGTGAGGGGTCCTTGTCCAGGTCGATCTCCGCGCTCCCATCAGCCGTGTAGGTGGCCGAGGAGCTGAACACCACCCCCCTCTCGTCGGTCGATCTGGCTCTCATGCTGACCACCTGTCTGGACCTCAGCCCGGCCACCTTCACCTGAACAGGCTCATCATACAAGCACCTGACGCTCGGCAGCAGCCTCAGTCTGACTTGGGAGGACATCTCTTCTCAAAGTGAGATGGATGGATGGATGGATGGATGGATGGATGGATGGATGGATGGATAGATAGATAAATCTATATGTTAATACATGGTTTTGTGCTGATACAGACTTCACCTTTTGGGAGGTCATTTAAAATATTTCTGAATATGCACTGACTGAAGAACGTCTGTCTGCCTGCCTCTTTCTTTCTTTCTTTCTTTCTTTCTTTCTTTCCTTCTTTCTTTATGTGATTGTCTGAGTGGAGACAGGTGTGCTGAAGGCAGAGCAGAGCCTCTCCAGCTGCATCCCATCCTGTAATCAAGCCTCCTACAAAGACTCTTCCACCCTGACAAACTGTAGCTCCAGCTCAGTCGCTCTGTGTTTCCTTTTACTACTTTACATTTGCTGTCCTGCAACTAACCCTACCTCTCCTCTCCCTGCAGCTCTGTCTGCTCTGCTCTGGATCCACTTCCCTGCACCTTCATCCCATCAAGTGGGGAAATCTTACTGGAAATAAGCAAAATCATCTTCCAGCAGAACAGGAAAATGTCATTTAATGAGATTAAAAAAATAAACAAATAAATAAAAATGTCTCGTCTAGAACACCCACATCTTATCCCATCTTAAAAGTAGTACAACCACATAAAAAACAAGACTTTCTGACTTTGACAAAGCAGATTCGTACTCGTCAGTGTCGATCAAACAGCTTTACAGTTCTGGAAATTCTGGTTTCAAAAGGTAAGTACTCAGAACCATCCTCCATCCACTTTTGTAGAGAAGGGTGGCAGTGGACTGTGCCAAGTGTGGTTGAGAGGAGGGGGGTTCGGATGGATGGATGGATGGATGGATGGATGGATTCTTTAATGCAGGCATGTCAAACTCATTCCACAAAGGGCCGAGTGGCTGAAGGTTTTCTCTCCAACCAAGCAGCAGCACACCAGACTTGACTCATTTCATCAGCTGATCTCAGTCTTCAGACAGCTGATTGGTCAGACTGCGTGCTCCTGATTGGTTGGAGGAAAAACCTGCAGCCACAAGGCCCTTTGTGGAATGAGTTTGACATGCCTGACAGATCATAGGGTCATTGCAATTTATTCTGTTTTGTTACATGTTTATGATAATGTAATAATGGTTATATTGAATTGGACCTGTGATGTATAGGTGTGTTCACTGAGAACCAATTATGTTTAGGTTCACTACCTGAAGCTTCATTCAGCTCTCACTAGTGACACCTGCTGTGCAAAGAACTAAAGCAAATTTTGCTCATCACCTGAGTGGACACAACTTGCTCATTGGTTTTTTTTTTTTTTTTTTTTTTTTTTTTTTTAAAGTTTTTTAACAGTGTTGGGGCTCAGGCGGTTCCTCTTCGTAGAAACAATCTCTCCAGCCTCAGAAAACACCCTTTCACATGGAACAGAAGATGCAGGACAACATAAAAACATGAGAGCCAGCTGGTAAAGGTGGGGATGTTGGTGTTTCTGTCTACTCCAGCAGACAAGGGGATCTTCTGTTCTTGTCAGGTTCACCTCTGCTAAATAATGATCCACTTCCACTGTGGCACTTGAGCTTCTTCTGCTTTGATCCACTGCTGCGTCCAGCAGATGATGCCAAAGGTCATTGACTCTTTTAACCTTGTTAAAATCTGTGACAGGTCCTGCTCAAGAGCATGGCCATGAACTAGATCTAGTGTTATCGTGTGGTCTGCCTGTCTTTAATATTGAAGTGTGCGATGCTGTCTTTTCTGATCACATGCCTGTTTTATTTGAGGTTTCTCTTCCCGGTCATACTATTAATCCATCCTCTACTGATCGCCGCTGTCGTAAATTTAACTCTTCCACTTCCGTTCATTTCTCCACCGCTTTCAGAAGTGCTGTTGACACTCACTCTGAGTCCACTGTCTTTTTAGACACAGAGGAGTTAACCCCACGTTTCAAATCACGCGCTCCAAACCCAAATCTGAGCCTTGGTTGAATAACGCTACTCACGCTGCTAGACGAGAGTGCAGGAAGGCTGAACGCAGGTGGAAAAAAGACAGGTTACAGGTGTCTTTTGACATTTTGAAGGACAGCTGGTCCAGCTATCAGAAAACTGTCAAAATAGAAAAGGCAAGATATTTCGCTTATATAATTTCAAGTAGCTGCCACAAACCTTGTGTTCTTTTTAACACAATTAATAATATTCTCAATTCCTCCACTTTTTTAATGATAAGGTCATGACCATCAGAGCAGACATCTTACCCCCTTCCTATGACCCCTGCATCACTGTCACTTCCTCTGCTGTCTTTAACCAGTTTGAGCCTGTGTCTCTTTCCCAGTTAATGGAGGTTATTGGTCACGTGAAACCCTAACTAATTTTAAACATGCAGTTGTTGAACCACTGATCAAAAAACCTAACCTGGACACCTCAGTCCTCTCAAATTTTAGGCCCATTTCTAAACTTCCTTTTTTATCAAAAATTCTGGAAAAAGTTGTGCTCTGTCAACTGCAGTGCTTTTTAAACTCACATGGTGTTCTTGAGTTGCTCCAGTCTGGTTTTAGAGCACTTCACAGCACTGAATCTGCACATTTAAAGGTTTTTAATGATCTTTTATTAGCCATTGATTCAGGGCATTCTGCTATTCTTATGCTTTTAGAGCTCTCAGCTGCCTTTGATACAGTGGATCACAGTATCCTCATATCTCGCCTGGAGCACCATGTGGGTGTTACAGGAACAGCTCTGGAGTGGTTCAGGTCTTATTTGCCTGACAGAAGTTTTTCTGTCAGTCTTGGTGATTGTGTGTCGTCCTCAGCGCCTTTACGTTGTGGAGCGCATCAGGGGTCCATTCTCGGGCCTATCCTCTTTTCCCTTTATATGCTCCCCCTGGGGTCCATTCTAAGAAAGCATGGCATAGCTTTCCATTTTTATGCAGACGACACACAAATTTATCTTCCCCTGAAACAAAATGGCTCCTTACAGCCACTGTTGGACTGTCTGAAGGACATTAAAGCATGGATGGCCTTGAATTTTTTAAAATTCAATGAAAATAAAACAGAAGAACACGCATGCTGGCCCCCATATGGACCTGAGCTCACTGAGTCCATACATAAAATCCACTGTAAAAAATCTTGGGGTGATTATGGACAGCGATTTTAAATTGGACCAACAAATTAATTCAGTGGTGAAATCCAGCTTCTTCCAGCTGGGGCTTTTATCTAAGGTCAAGTCTTGCCTGTCTTTTAATGATTTTGAAAGAGTCATCCATGCTTTTATTTCACCCCGTCTTGACTACTGTAATGCTCT
This sequence comes from Chaetodon trifasciatus, assembly GCA_037975065.1. Taxonomy (NCBI): domain Eukaryota; kingdom Metazoa; phylum Chordata; class Actinopteri; order Chaetodontiformes; family Chaetodontidae; genus Chaetodon; species Chaetodon trifasciatus. The sequence goes on from JBBMOE010000302.1 coordinate 17,662, forward strand.
TTATGTTGGTGTTACCCAGAGTTCTCTCTCACGCTTACAGTTAGTCCAAAATGCAGCAGCTCATCTTTTAACAGGAACACGCAAGCAAGAGCACATTTCCCCTGTGCTGGCTTCCCTTCACTGGCTCCCTCTACCTTTTTCAGATCAATTTTAAAATTTTGCTTTTAAATCTTTACATGGGCTAGCTTGAAGTTACTTGGCTGAGCTTTTAGTGACACATGAGCCAATACGAGCTCTTACATCTGCCAATCAATCACTTTTAGTTGTACCCAGAGCAAGGTTAAAACTTGGAGGGGATCGGGCCTTTTCTGTTGTAGCCCCCAAACTCTGGAACGAGCTGCCTCTGCATATTGGATTATCCCCCTCACTGGCTGTTTTTAAATCACGTCTTAAAACACATTTTTATTGTTTGGCTTTTAACTCAGTGTGAGAGTTTTCTGTCTGTTTCTTGTTGTATGTTATTTTTATGTTGCTTTTATATTATGCTGCTTTTATGTTGAAAATTGTCCAGCACTTTGGTCAACAGCTGTTGTTCTAAATGTGCTTTATAAATAAATTTGATTTTATTTGATGATTTGACATTACTACCAATTAATAAACTCTCTGTCAGAAAACTGTTTACTTTTTCTCGCCATTTTGTGGGATATGACATAACTTGTCTTGGCAGCTGCATCTCTGGATGTGCAAAGTTTAGTAAAAAGTCCTTGTTGATTTTGCAGCTTAGCTAGCAAAGCATCCGACTCCTTCGCGCGCTCTTGATCAGACAACTTCTTGTATTTCTCCTCATGTTTGGTCACGTAGTGGCGATTCAAATTGTAATCCT
>JBBMOE010000303.1:0-18472 GCA_037975065.1 Chaetodon trifasciatus
TTCAGAATCCATGGAGACGTGTTAGCAGAGCTCCTACGTTGATTAAACCAAGCAGATTAGATTTACACAGCAGGACATCATGTAAAGACTGATCACAGCCTAAACTATCACGACACTTGAAATGATTCTGGTCCCTAAAAGTAATCAAAAAAAGACCTTAAAAGCATTTGGCTGATTCCTAGAACGAATTACAGAAATTACAGTCGACACAACATGTGATCATTTTGTAAGACATAAGATATGTATATACAGATCATAATGTGTCTTTTCACATTTGACATTGTAACCTGATCTAAATGTCAATTTTAGGACCAAAATCTGGGGGGGGGGGGGGGGGTGTTCCATAAATCATCCCACATTTCACCATTCAAACAGTTTGTTGACTGTGCAGAGTGTGTTATCAGTGTATCGACACCATGTCACACATTAACGCAGCTGCTGACTGGACAGTATGTGCTGCCTTTACTTACACTGTATGTATGTGTGTGTGTGTGTGTGTGTGTGTGTGTGTGTGTGTGTATAGTACACAAAAATGTGTGAACAGTGACGACTGTTCGCCTTGATGGCAGCTTCGCTCTCTGCTGTCGTTCTCTCAGCAGTTTCATGGTGTTGTCACCTGGAATGATTCTCAGGTAACAGATGTGACTCTTCAGAAGTTCATTGGTGGAATTTCTGTCCTCCTTTATGTGTTTGAAAGCATCAGTTGTGTTGTGCAGAGGTGGTGTTGGTACACAGTCAATAGCACATTCAGCTACAGTAATAATCCATATTATGACGAGAACCACTCAAATAAGTCAAGAGAAACAACATCCATCATCACTTTGAGACAAGAAGGTCGGCAGTCAGGAAAACGTCAAGAACGTTGGATCTATCTGCAAGTGCAGTCACAAAAACCAGTAAAGACTCTCATGAAGCTGGTTCTCATGAGGACTGATCCAGGACAGAAGACCAGGGGGTCCCTCTGCTGGCTCATCACAGGCAGCAGCTTCAGAAATCAGCACTTAACAGCAGCTCAGATTAAAGCTGCACAGAGTTCAAGCAGCAGACACATTTCAACATCCGCTGATGGAGGACACTGAGTGAATCAGGCCTTCATGGTCCATCTGCTCACGCTGAGATGAATTAGAGAGAAGTGAGTGAATAAAGTTATACAGACGCTGCTTTACATTCATTCAAACACATCATATGAAGCAAGACAGGGACTCCCGTCAGGACTGGATCTGCAGGGACGAATCTGATCAGACAGCAGCAACAACCAAAGAGTGACAATTGAAGCTGATCATGTGGAGGTCTGCAGCCTCTCCTCCTTTTCCCCTCTGAGCTCCTGTGTGTCCTCCTTTTGTCTCCTGTCTGTCTCTTCCCTGTCTGGTTTCCAGCCTGTGTCCGTAGAATCGTCCGTCTACCTGCGTGGTAACGACCAAGACCGAGAAGATGGCTCACCACCTTTTTGTCGGTTAGTCTGCGACTTGCCTTCCTGACCTTTGTGTGTCTGTGCTCAGGTGCTAAACGCTCACCTGTGGTTGTTGCCCTGCCAGTGCGCTCTCTCTGAAGAAACTGGACCTGTCACTTCCTGGACTCAGTCACTCTGGATTCTCTGCCTCATCCGGATTCACCTATTACACATTCTTTGAATATCCATTAAACTGTTAACCTTCCATCAGTCTCCTGTCTTCTCTGTCTGAACGTGGTATTTTGGTCCTAAATACTCTGAAACCTAAAACAGATCAGACAGAATGTGAAGTGTTATGTCTGCATGGAGTTGGGATTATTAAAAGGATGAGAAAAAGCAGAGCGGTTTGATGTTTTCATGAAAGTGTCAAAAGACGAAAGCCTTCAAGAAGCTTCATGAAAGCCTGTTGGCTTGTTTCTGTCAGAGAAAGACAGTCACTCAGTTTCCTGGCTGTGACTCGTTTAACTCTGTTAGGAAACAGAAACAACTCCGTCTGTCAGAGATCACGTTTGACTTTTACTCGTCTTCATACTTTAAAGTTTACAGCGATCTTATTCATTTTATCAGTCAACAGAAAATATGTATGTGAGACCTCCTGAACACTGTGTTTAACATGATGGGGAATCTGTTTCTCCAGTCACAAAATGTTGATACGGTGTGAGTAAAATGTTCACTGACTACACATTTCACGTGTTTTCTAACTAAAAATCAGCTGTTCGTGACTCCAGCATAGATTCCCTGTGTTTAGTCACTCACAGCTCAGTAGAAACTTCACTCTTCCATAGAGGAAGTGGATAGAAATGACCCAGATCACAGACAATAACAACATACTCTCATCAGAATTCTGCAGACATTCTGCATGTTGGCGTGACTTTACATCATGAACCAAGTCCAAAACTCAGCGCTAAACATTTCCTCCGCCTTTGACTGAAGCTGAATTCTGTCACTGGCTGTACGTCGTGATGTTGCTTCTCTTCATTTCAGCAGCCTCACGTTCACGTCTGCACACAAGATGTCTGACATCTGACTCTTCATCAAGATACATCCTGACAGATCTGGGATCTGTGAAGTTAAATAAACTTCACTTTGGATAAAAGCAACATGGTCTGGTTGCTCTCTGTGTGCAGCAGTCATCCACATGATTTTTCAGCCAATCAGAGAGCTGGAGGTCAGGGCGTGTGACTCCTGAGAACACCGTTGTCGCCTCAGGTCTGATAAGCAGCTGACAGCTGAGCTGGACAAATTTCTAACGGCTCTGATTGGCTGAGGGCCAGCAGGGTTCAGGGATAAAACAGCAGCACAGTTCTTCAGCGCATCATCACCATCGTCATCGTCGCCATGGCCTTCCTCTGGATCGTCTCCTGCCTCGCCTTCGTCAGCGCCGCCTACGGTGAGATGCAAAGTTTGGATGGGTTGTTAGATGTTTGGAAATGAGCGGCTCTGAGCTGTGATTCCAAATCCACTCAGTTTGTGAATATTTGAATCTAGAAAACATCAACAAAATGAGTCCAAAGTGACGTCTTCAGATTGTGACTCTGATAATCAACGTGAGGTTTTTCTTCCTGGATGAAACTTTTCACATATTCAGTTCAGGCAGGTGAGACAGTAATAACACCAAAGGCTGCAGTTTGAACAGCTGAGCTTCATTTTCAGATAATTAGCTTTCAGGAGAAGATACAGCTCTGAAACACTCAACATTAAAACTGCTGCTCCAACAGCTCGTTCAGAACAAGCTGCACACGGATCAGCATGAGCTCAGGAGGGTTTTATCCACGTCTTCTTCACGTCTTCTTCACGTCTTCTTCACGTGTCTGCAGTTCAGTCATGTTGAGTCACATCATCACAGTGGCAATCAGCACAGAGCTGAGACAGCAGGAAGGTTGAGGTTCAAACAGCACAGCAGTCTTTTAAAGTCTGTTTCCTTTCATCCTCTCAGGCTGCGGTACCCCAGCCATCCCCCCCCAGGTGAGCGGCTACGCCCGCATCGTCAACGGTGAGGAGGCGGTGCCTCACTCCTGGCCCTGGCAGGTGTCTCTGCAGGTGAGTCAGCTGACCTCAACAAACACTAACAGCTCATGGTGATGTTATTGTTCTTCTTCTGCCTCTGTGACTGAGTTCAGTTTGTTTTTCTCTCAGCAATCCAACGGCTTCCACTTCTGTGGAGGATCTCTGATCAATGAGAACTGGGTGGTGACTGCCGCTCACTGCAACGTCAGGTCAGTTCAAGCCCATCGGCTGCTTCTGAAGACGCAGCAAACTCCTCACAAATACAAAGTTTCATGTTTAAAAGCTTCAGCTGGTAGACATAGAGGATCTGTAGGGACTATTTTCAGTGGTGGATGAATCCACATGTGGTTCTTTAGTGAGTGTGTGTGTGTGTGTGTGTGAGTCACAATAAACTACAGTGTGTGTGTTCATGTGATGAAGGAACAACAGTGAGACTCTGATGAGTTTTCATGGAGCTTAGAGGAAGAAGATCAATCAGCTGTGACACACAAACACTGAACTGTTAGCAGTTAGCAGTTAGCATTCACTGCTGGTTTAATTTCATGGGATTTGATGACAAGGGTTAGGGTTAGGAAAACCACCTTTTTACAGTGGTTTACATCACTTACAGCTGAACTGAACGATGTGCGATGAACACGTTCATGTTTTAAAGAATCAGACAAAACAGGATTTCTTTATGTGATGTGTGATTTGTGGGAACCGGCCCTTTAAAGCCCCGCTTCCTCACTTCCTGTTTCCTGTCAGGACCTACCACCGTGTGATCGCTGGAGAACATAATAAGGGCTACGGCTCCAACGAAGACGTCCAGGTGCTGAAGCCTGCCAAGGTAAGAACCGCCCATCGGCCACTCAGCTGTCAGAACACGCCATTCTCTACCGCCAACCCCTCCTCCTCCCCAGGTGTTCACCCACCCCCAGTGGAACCCCCGCACCATCAACAATGACATCACCCTCATCAAACTGGCCACCCCCGCCCGCCTGGGCACCAACGTGTCCCCCGTCTGTCTCGCTGAGTCCACCGATGTCTTCGCTGCCGGAATGACCTGCGTCACCTCTGGCTGGGGTCTGACCCGCTACAACGGTGAGTCTTTCTCAAACGAGCTCCACTGTCCTCTTTGAAGACGTCTTTGTGGTCTAAAAGGATTTACTCCAGACTCTGGAATCCTTTTCATTTGGACGGGGAAGAGGAAGCATGTTTGAGTGTTTTGTGTCTCCCATAGCTCCCAGTACTCCCAGCTTGTTGCAGCAGGCCGCCCTCCCCCTGCTGTCCAACCAGCAGTGCAAGAAACACTGGGGCAGCAACATCTCTGATGTCATGATCTGTGCTGGAGGAGCTGGAGCCACTTCCTGCATGGTGAGTTCCCACCTCCTTACCTGTCACACCTGTCTCACCTGTCACACCTGTCTCGCCTGTCTGATCTGTCTCACCTGTCTCACCTGTCTCATCTGTCTCACCTGTCTAATCTGCCTGATCTGTCTCACCTGTCTGATCTGTCTTACCTGTCTCATCTGTCTCACCTGTCTCACCTGTCTCACCTGTCTGATCTGTCTGACCTGTCTCACCTGTCTGATCTGTCTGACCTGTCTCATCTGTCTGATCTGTCTCACCTGTCTCACCTGTCTGATCTGTCTGACCTGTCTCATCTGTCTCACCTGTCTCATCTGTCTTACCTGTCTCATCTGTCTGATCTGTCTCACCTGTCTCGCCTGTCTCACCTGTCTCATCTGTCTCATCTGTCTCACCTGTCTGATCTGTCTGATCTGTCTCACCTGTCTCACCTGTCTCACCTGTCTGATCTGTCTCACCTGTCTGATCTGTCTGATCTGTCTCACCTGTCTGATCTGTCTCACCTGTCTGATCTGTCTGATCTGTCTCACCTGTCTGATCTGTCTGATCTGTCTCACCTGTCTCACCTGTCTCACCTGTCTCATCTGTCTGATCTGTCTGACCTGTCTCACCTGTCTGATCTGTCTGACCTGTCTCACCTGTCTCACCTGTCTCATCTGTCTCACCTGTCTGATCTGTCTGACCTGTCTCACCTGTCTCATCTGTCTCACCTGTCTCACTCAGAATAATTTGTATTTTTTTCTGTTAGTTGCAAATTCTGTTTTATTTTAATCTTTTTCATCTTTGTTTCTGAGTTTATCAGACTTCTGTTTTACCTCCTCGTCCTTCTTGGTTGTTTATTTTCTTCTTTCTTGTTTTTCAGGGCGACTCTGGCGGTCCTCTGGTCTGTCAGAAGGACAACGCCTGGACTCTGGTCGGTATCGTCTCCTGGGGAAGCAGCCGTTGCTCCACCTCCACTCCTGGCGTCTATGCCCGTGTCACCGAGCTCCGTGGCTGGGTGGACCAGATCCTCGCCGCCAACTAAATGCTCAGTCATCACGCCGCTATGACCGAGGCGACCCATAGAGCCCCCGACCCCCGACCCTGCTGTTAGTGACCAATGAATGATAATAAAAAGACTGAACTTCACCAACTTTGAATTTGTGTCCTTTCAGCAGAATCCTCTCATTTTAGTTACTCAGTAGACAGCAGGGGGCGCTCTCATAATGACAAAACGAACACCATTCTTCAGTGTCAGTATACATTTTTCAGAATGATACCATTTCCTGACTGATGAGCTCACTTAACACTGAAACTGTGCAAGAAACATTGAACATTCTAATGAGTCAAAGGAAAAGATGTAGAAAACAAAGATGATCCAGAGATACGATCAATAAATAAAAGCATGAGAATAAAACTGAAACCAAGTGGAGATGATGCACAGTAGCAGCAGTGATGGTAACAAAGGTGAAATACCAAATAATGTGGAATAACAAATCACTTTTTCTCTTATTCTTCAATTTGACGATGACAATAAAGTTGAATCTAATCTGATCCAATCTTGACTGATGTGAAGACAGAAATCATACGGCAGAGTTTTGCTTTCTCTCGACTCAAAACACCAGAAGAAAGCCGAGTTCCCAGATGTGCCAGCTTCCAGCGTCTGATCATCCAGAACATGACAAAGTGTCGCCGGGACCTGCAGAGCATTCCACCAACACATTGTCTGCACTTGAACCATTTCCCTGAAGCCTCTCACCTTCACCTTGATAACCATTTTATCTGATAATGCTTTTGTTTTTGTAAATAAGTTTTGGATCTGCCTTTTATTTCTATACTTTCTTCTGTGTTTCAGTAATGTTAAAGTCAAAAGTATTAATTCAAGTTCCCTGATATGGGAAAATGTCTCACTTGATTTCCAAAGGTGGTTGAGGTATGCTACATCGCCACAGCAACTGATACTGCACACCTGAGCCACTCCAGAGGAGGTTCTGTTGACAGTTTCAGATTTGAATTGACTGTAAAAAACACCACCATTTCCTTTTCCCAAGATGTTCTCCATGAGCTGCTGAGGGAACACATTCTATCTAGCCATTCGTCCATCATGTCAGTGAATGAAGCACCAACTGTGGGCGTCTGTTGTGGGTTTTTTGCCACAGGAACCTTTAGAATGTCTAAACCTGTTGCATCAAGTTTAAAGTGTAAGTGTTACGGTTTATGCCAGATGTTTTTGGTTGGACCCAAAGATGCAGACCAGAGAGGTAGTTATAATAAGAATACAATTTGTTGATGTGCTCTCATTTAATTTTGTTTGTTAAAGATAAGTTATGATGTATTTGTTCATTTTGCCATCACGTGACTGTGATTAGGGAACTGCCCACAGGTATGCTCTAATTAATAAAACAGGTGAGCCCGTGTGTGCGGGTGCCTCACTCAGCACTGAACAACGTGTGTCGTGTGTTATGTGTGCCACGTTAAACGCTGGATAAAACAACTCTGCTAACAGGTTATGGGCCCAGTTGAATCCCATAACACAAAGTTTGAAAGTCGGTGAAAGGTGAAAGTCGCAACTTGTACCGCGTGCACCTGAGAGCTGAAGGTATGAACAGAAAGGAAAGGGAGACAGCGAGTAGCCGCTGGGCGAGGCTCATTTTTGATGGTGACGAGAAAAACTACGAAATATGGGAAACCAAGTTTTTAGGCCATCTGTGTCTTCAAGGATTGAAAGACACAATCTTGAACGAGCCCGACGATGCAGACGAAGGAGACGATGGGAAAAACGCTGAGGCCTACGCGGAGCTCATCCAGTTTTTGGACGACAAAAGCCTATCACTGGTGATGCGTGAAGCCGCAGATGATGGACGCGGTGCGCTGAAGATTCTCCGTGAGTACTATGCTGGAAAAGGAAAGCCCAGAATAATTAACTTGTACACAGAGTTAACCTCACTGCAGAAGTCGCCCACCGAGGATGTCACAGAGTATGTTATCAGAGCAGAAACTGCGATTACAGCCCTGAGAAACGCAGGTGAAGCGCTCAGTGATGGACTTTTAATAGCAATGGTGTTGAAAGGGTTACCAGAGACATTTAAACCTTTTGCCATACATGTAACCCAGAGTGAAGCCAAAATGACTTTTGCTGAGTTTAAGACAAAACTCCGAAGTTATGAGGATGTTGAAAACATGCGCGCAACTGTGTCTGAGGACAATGTCATGAAGGCAAGAACACAGTTTGGCACAAAGCGCGCGCCCGCCGGAGCAAAGGACAGCAATTATATGGACGTTGTATGTTACAAGTGTGGTGCAAGTGGACACATAGCCAGATCCTGTTCGCGCAGGCGATGGTGCCATCACTGCAAAAGCAACACACACAACAGTGCCAGCTGCAGACGGAACAAGCAGCGGGATGACGTGCGTAAAGCAGCCGACGACACTGGGGGCAAGGAGTATGCATTTCGGATATGCGACTCTGAAGAACCAGCGCTGGATGTCAAGAGGAAAGGCCTGATGGTGGATGCAGGTGCGACGTCTCACATAATCACTGACATCGCAAAGTTCAAGAAGTTTGACAGCAGTTTCCAAGCCGGGACTCACTGCGTGGAGCTGGCTGACGGCTCCAGATGCAAAGGAGTGGCCAAGCGCAGAGGTGACGCGGAGGTGTGGCTCATCGACAGCGGCGGCAGGAGCTTCCGAACAACGCTGAGGGGTGCCTTATACATCCCAACGTATCCACAAGATATCTCTTCAGTGAAAGCTGCCACTTCCAGCGGAGCCACTGTGACCTTCAGTGAGAAGAAAAATGTGCTGCTGCACAGAGACGGTACCAAATTCCCCATACACGTACACAACAAACTTTATTATCTGCACACATCAGAAAACATGTGTGAGACTAATGACCAGTGTAAGAAAAGCCTTGATTTGCAGAGTTGGCATGAAATCTTAGGTCATTGCAATTTTGCAGATATAATGAAACTGAAAAATGTTGTAGATGGAATGGAAATTAAGAATGAAGGTAACAAACCTGTTTCACAGTGTGAAGTATGCATTCAAGGGAAGTTTGTCCAAACTAGAAACAGAGGGCCAGATGTGAGGGCTAAAGCACCTCTGGACATGGTACACACTGACTTAGCGGGTCCTATAGATCCAGTGTCTAAAGATGGTCATAAATATGCACTTTCTTTCACAGATGATTACTCTAGTGCAGTTTTTGTTTACTTTTTGAAACACAAAAGTGACACTGTACAAGCAACAGAAAAATTCATTGCTGATGTGGCGCCCTATGGCAAAATAAAATGTATGCGATCTGACAATGGCACAGAGTACACATCCAGAGAGTTCCAAGCATTAATGTGCAGGATGGGTATTAGGCATGAGACTTCCGCCCCATATTCTCCACACCAAAATGGTACAGCGGAACGCAATTGGAGAACCCTGTTTGAAATGGCCAGGTGTATGCTAATAGAGAGCAAGCTGCCAAAGATGTTGTGGACCTATGCTGTCCAGACAGCTGCTGTGGTGAGAAATAGGTGTTTTAATAGACGTACAAAACAGACACCTTACTACATGTTGACAGGCAGACAGCCAAACATTGCCAGAATGCAGAAATTTGGACGAGTGTGTTATGCTTACAAACAACAAAAAGGAAAGTTGGACTCTAAATGTGAAAGGGGCATTTTTATTGGATATGATAAAAATAGTCCGGCCTACATGGTGTATTATCCCAGCATCAGAAAAGTACAAAAAACACAGACTTGTAGAGTTTGTAGTTAAAAAGAATGAGGAAGTACTGGATGCAGATGATGATTTTGATATTCAAAATGAGAGAAAATGTGTGACAATCCCACTAGCTAACCCACAAGTGATAGAAAGTCAGGAAGTGTTCACAAACAATGAGGCAGATGTGAAAGACGAACAAAATGCTCAAACAGTGAAGTCAGAAAACGAAGAAGGTAAACAGGAAGAATACAAACCTGCTGAGAAACGTTATCCTGATAGGGAGAGAAGAAAGCCTGACTATTATGGTGATCATGCATGTGGTTTTGAGGAGGATATTACTAATATTGACTACTGTTACAGACTCCTGTGTAATGTGCCTCAAACATACACAGAAGCAATCACCTCAGTTAATGCGAAACAATGGGTTGATGCTATGGATGAAGAAATGCAGTCACTACAAGACAATGTAACTTTTACCTTGACCACTCTTCCCAAGGGTAAAGATGTAGTGGGGGGTAAATGGGTTTATGCAATGAAAAAGAACACTGATGGATCAGACAAGTACAAAGCCCGATGTGTAGCCAGAGGGTTTAGCCAAAAGAAAGGTGTAAACTATGATGAGACTTTCTCCCCTACAGCTAATATGACCAGTGTCCGGGTATTAGCACAGAAAGTAGCACAAGAGCAGCTAGTTGTTCACCAGATGGATGTAAAAACTGCTTATCTTCATGCACCAATCGAGTGTGAAATCTACATTGAACAACCTGAAGGTTATGAAGTTGCATCAAAAGAAGGTGACAAATTAGTGTGCAAACTAGAAAAATCCCTGTACGGTCTAAAACAGTCAGGACGCAACTGGAATAAGATGTTGCATGATTATTTGTGTGAGATGAAGTTTGTACAGAACCCAGCCGATCATTGTGTTTATAGCAAAATTACTGAACAAGAAAAAGTGCACATAATCATATGGGTCGATGATTATGGACTATGAACAACTAATGAACTCTGAACTTATGATTTTTGTGTGAGCATTGAAAAAAAAAAAAAAAAAGAAGAAGAAAAACCTGTGAAGTTTATGTTGACATGATTCTTGTAAAATGTGAGCAAGTGGGGGTGTTGATGTGCTCTCATTTAATTTTGTTTGTTAAAGATAAGTTATGATGTATTTGTTCATTTTGCCATCACGTGACTGTGATTAGGGAACTGCCCACAGGTATGCTCTAATTAATAAAACAGGTGAGCCCGTGTGTGCGGGAGCCTCACTCAGCACTGAACAACGTGTGTCGTGTGTTATGTGTGCCACGTTAAACGCTGGATAAAACAACTCTGCTAACACAATTTATTTACAATAAATAATGAACAACAAAAAGCGCAGTCAAAAAGAGTGGAAGAAAAACTAACTTTGCAACAGGTCTGAATCAAGGCGCATGCTGACACGGCAGGCAAGCAAAATCATGGAACACACAATCATGCCAGGAATCAAGATTCAGGAACAATCTGGCAACAGGTAGGAGAGCGACTCTCTCCTTTTAACCTGTGCCTAATCAGTGCCATGCGCATCAGGTGCGCTCCTGTGAAGGCGGAGCTGGCCAGGTGTAGAGACACACCCAGCTAGACAGACAGGGGAGACAGACAGACAAACTCTAACACTGGGGAAAGGGAAAAAGGAAAACACAAGGAAACAGACAAATCTGCAGGATCGTAACAGTAAGAGCTCCAGAACAAGTTTGCATCGCATCGGAAATAAACAGGAGGCACTGACAGTGACTGAGTTTTAAAATAAATACATCAATTTATGAATTTACACCATCAGCAGTTTCTGCCAGAGTTCATCTCTAGTCTTATTTGCAGTGTTTCCTTTTGCTGTAATAACCATTTATGTTCTTCATGGAAGTGTTCCTAACCCTTCACTGAGATAGGCAGCACATGATTGGTCCATTTAGTGCTGAAGAAGAGTCAAATGACGTGCTGAACGGCCCTTTTTATGTCTGATGAAGAAAACCTGGTTTAACAAAGTAGATCTCAACTGTTGGGATACCTTGTCTGACTGGGGTTTTAGGCTGAGTTGAGCCAGCTCATGCAGTACACCCCCTGATCAAACTTTTCATTCAAGTGCTAACTAGACTGCAGAGGGAGTACCGGGAGTGTAGTGTTAGCCCGATTCTTTTGTTGGAAGCCCAAGAACGGTCGAGAAATCTTTAGTTCACAGTCAAAGTATTTATTGAGGTCACATATAAAGCAATGCAGCGCTGGCCTCAGACTGACAGAGTTCCCGCAGGATCTCCACCAGAATGAGCAGAGATTTCAGGCAAAAGTTCACATTTATCTTCTTGAGTTTGACCAAACCTCGTACAATAAATAGACATATGTTATAGAATGTAATTGGCCAAATCCCAAGAAGTGGACGTACAATGCTTTGTTCATGCCTTATCCTTGACATGTAATAAACAATCTGTCTGTGTGTGTTGTTTAGGTGTGTATCTAAATGCAACAGATGTCACTAACAGACAAGAGAGGAGAAAAGTGTCATCTGGCCTTCTGTTATTAAAACAGGCTCTCTCCAGTCATGTTATCTTACAACTCTAGGCTATGAAGGACATTTGTTCCAGGACATACAAGTGCAATAAAGATCATGGGATGAGCACACATGAGATCACTTTAAAGGACCAAATTGATACAGTAGCATCTTGTGTTTCACTGAAACATGGCTAACAGAGATCACGTCGGACTTACACGTTACGCTGGACAATTTTCAACTGATGAAAGCGGTAAGAGGAAAGGTGGGGGCATAGCAATGTTTGTTAACAACAGATGGAGTAACCCAGGGCACATCAGGGTAAAAGAGCAGCGCTGCACTAGGGACATTGAGCTGTAAGCCGTTAGTGTTCGGCCATATTATCTCCTGAGTAAGTTCTCGCATGTCATCGCAATAACTGCATACATCCCCCCGTCGGCCGATGCAGCAGCAGCATGTGAGCTCCTACACACTGTGGTCTCACAACTGCAGACCCAGGCCCTCCTCCTCATCTCTGGTGACCTCATCACACTTTCACGCTTCCTTGTCCTCCACTCTCCCCATCTGCACCCAATGTGTTAAATGCCTGAGACAATAGAACAGTGGACTTGCTGAATACAAACACTAAGAATGCTTACAGTTCTTCACCCCTCCCCCGATGGGCTGTTCCAATCACAACGTGGTTCAGAATCAGAAATCAGAATCAAAATCAGAAAAAGCTTTCATGCCAAGTACGATTTTACGCATACAAGGAATTTGTTTTGGTGAAGTTGGTGCGTGACAATCTTCTAAAAATAAACTATTAAAAAGTAAAAAATATAACAATATAAATACATATATACAAATATATATATATACACAGTCTGTTTTTTTCAAATGTTCACAAATGTACAAATCCAAGAAGGGAAATGCAGCCTGAGCGTTAACAACGTAACGCATAGAGTTATGGCAATGACAATGTGACAGATGAGGCAGAGGTGGAGTGTGAAGAGCGGGGGGGGGTTCCGGGCCTTGTTGATAAGGCTGGACCGCAGCCTCCTGCCAGAGGGGAGTGTCTCGAAGAGTTTGTGTCCGGGGTGGGAGGGATCAGCCACAATCTTCCTGCCTCAGGGTCCTGGAGGCGTACAGGTCCTGGAGAGACGGGAGATTGCAGTCAGTCACCTTCTCTGCAGACCTAATGACACGCTGCAGTCTGTCCTTGTCCTTGGCGGTGGCAGCAGCGTATCAGATGGTGATGGAGGAGCTGAGGATGGACTCAATGATGGCTGTGTAGAAGTGCACCATCACTGTCTTTGGCAGACTGAATTTCTTCAGCTGCCGCAGGAAGTACATCCTCTGCTGTGCTTTCTTGATGAGGGAGCTGATGTTCGGCTCCCACTTGAGGTCCTGGGAGATGATAGTTCCCAGGAAGCAGAAAGACTCCACAGTGTCAATAGTGGAGTCACAGAGGGTGATGGGGGCAGGTGAGGCTGAGTTCTTCCTGTAGTCCACAAGCATTTTCACTGTCTTTAGAGCGTTGAGCTCTAGGTTGCTCTGGTTGCACCAGGTCACCAGATGGTCAACCTCCCACCTGTAGGCGGACTCGTCGCCATCAGAGATGAGTCCAATGAGGGTGGTGTCATCCGCAAACTTCAGGAGCTTGACGGACTGGTGACTGGAGGTGCAGCTGTTCAAGTACAGCTTCACACACTGTTTCCTGTCAGACAGGAAGTCTGTAATCCATCTGCAGGTGGAATCAGGCATACTAAGCTGGGAGAGCTTCTCCTGAAGCAGAGTTGGGATGATGGTGTTAAAAGCAGAGCTGAAATCCACAAACAGGATCTTGGGCTTCCAACAAAAGAACCGGGCTAACAACCACAGAGGTCAGGGTGATGGGTCTGAAGTCGTTAAGTCCTGTGGTCCTTGGCTTCTTGGGAACAGGGATGATGGTTGAAGACTTGAAGCAGGCTGGCATGTGACATGTCTCCAGTGAGGTGTTAAAAATGTCTGTGAACACTGGAGACAGCTGATCAGCGCAGTGCTTCAAGGCGGATGGGGAGACAGAATCCGGTCAAGCTGCTTTCCGGGGGTTCTGTCTCCTGAAGAGTTTGTTGACGTCCCTCTCACGAATGGAAAGAGTTGTCACTGAGGTGGGTGGGGAGGGGGAGGGGAACTTTCAGGTGGCCATTGGTGGAGGTGACTGGAGCTGGAGCTATTGGGAGGTGTTGTGGGGGATGGTTGCTGGACTGTCCCTTTGTCTTTCAAAGCGGCAGTAGAACTCGTTCAGGTCGTTGGCTAGGCGTCGATCGTTGATGGAGTGGGGGGCTTTAGGCTTGTAGTTGGTGATCTGCCTGAGCCCTTTCCAGACAGACGCAGAGTCGTTAGCTGAGAACTGGTGTTGAAGCTTCTCAGAGTACAGTCGTTTAGCCTCTTTCACCGCCTTGCCAAACTTGTACTTCGCCTTTTTGAATCTGTCTTTGTCCCCACTCCTGAAGGCCTCTTCCTTTGCCAACCTTAGCTGTCTGAATTTGGCTGTGAACCAGGGTTTGTCGTTGTTGTAACTCACCCTGGTGCATGATGGGACACAGCAGTCCTCACAGAAGCTGATGTAGGACGTCACAGCCTCCGTGTACTCATCCAGACTGTTGGTAGCAGTCCTGAACACATCTCAGTCAGTAGACTCCAAACACGCCTGGAGATCCTCCACAGCCTTGCTGGTCCACTTCCTTGATGTCCTCACTACGGGTTTGCAGAGCTTTAGTTTCTGCCTGTACGCAGGAATCAGGTGAACCATGACGTGGTCAGAGTGGCCCAGTGCAGCACGGGGGACGGCATCTTAAGCATCCCTGACTCTGGTGTAACAGAATATTCTCCTCTCTGGTCGGGTGTTCAATAAACTGTCTGTATTTAGGGAGTCCATGAGTGAGGTTACCTTTGTTAAAGTCGCAGAGGACAATAACTAAAGAGCCCTGTTACATAGAACATCTTGTTGAACACCTTGGTACACAAAAACATCTTGTCATTTTGAAGGAATCTCACCTCATGTTCTTGAGTATGATTGTATGTCCTGAAGAATATGACTCTTAGCCTTATGTCATAAATATCAGGTGCCTGAGGACAACTTGTACTGATAACAACGGATGCTCATGGCACCTCTCTTCACAATTCTCTCTTTACGATTCTTGTAACATCAGCTCCACGCCTGATGACAGCATACACATACACACACACACAGATTGTTTATCACCTGTTCAGAACAAGATATGTTGTGCCAGGACTTGGGAACTGGCCAATTATATTCTGCAATGTATATCTGATTATTGTACTGGGTTGGTCAAACCCAACACATAAATATGAACTTTTGTCTGACAACGGTACTCATTCTGGCTGAGATCCTGAGGGAACTCTGACACTCTGAGTCCAGCGCTGCATTACTTTACGTGTGACCTCAATAAATACTTTGACTGTGAACTGAAGACTTCTCTGGACCATTCTCAAGCTTAAAACAAAAGAACCGAGCTTGAGAAGCTAACAGTCCAGGTTGGTCCGCTCCACACACAGTATCTTGTCGGTGAGCATACGCTGTGCGTCCTGCAAGTTGGCCTGCGGCAAGATGTAAACGCCGACCAGAATGAATGAAGCAAACTCACAGGGTGAATAAAAAGGCCTACAGTTAATGATAAAAGACTCCAGGTCAGGAGAACAGTGCTGCTGGATCACTGTCATGTCGTTGCACCAACCATTTTTGATGTAGAAACAGATTCCTCCACCTTTAGTTTTGCCGGAAAGTTCCATGTGTCTGCACAGTAGAGTTGGAAGCCTGGCAGCTGCAGCGCAGAGTCCGGTATTAATCCACAGAGCCACGTCTCCGAGAAGCACAATACCGCAGATGAAGAAAAGTCCCTGTTTTTACCCAACAGTAGTTGCAGTTGCAGTTTCTGTGTGGATTCCATTGTCCCAGCCAGGACTATCTATTGTTATCCAAATAACAAGCCATGGGTGACAAAGGACATCAAAGTCATCCTCAGTGAGAAGAAGAGGGCTTTCAGAGCTGGTTAACAGGGAGGAGGCAAGAACAATATCTAGGGAACTGAAGGTGAAAATCAAGGAGGCTTAGGAGAACTACAGGAGGAAGCTGGAGTACAAACTCCAGCAGAACAACTTGAGAGAGGTCTGGAGTGGTATGAGGACCATCACTTGCTTCAGGATGAACAGCAGAGGAGTTGAAGGCAGCATTGACAGGGTCAATGAACTGAATCTATTTTCTAATAGATTTGACACTTCAGGCCTGACTCATCCCCCCTCCGACTCCTCTGCTGCCTGTCCTGGATGACCACTATCAACCACTCCCCCCCCCCCAGAGGTTTTCTGATGATTCTGCGATAGTTGGATGTATCAGTGAGGGTGATGAGGATGAGTATAGGGCTGCTGTGGACAACTTTGTCACATGGTGTGAGCAGAACCATCTGCAACTAAACGTGGCAAAGACTAAGGAACTGGTCGTGGACCTGAGGAGAACCAACAGACTCAACAAAATGACCTGCAAGGCCAATGACGTGTGCTGGTGAGGCACAAGAGTACTTTCAGTGTGAGACTCATCCCACCAAAATACAAGACTGAATGCCACAGGAAATCATTCCTACCTGTGGCCATCAAACTGTACAACTGCTCCCTCTGAATGGCCCTTGGACTTTTTCCCTGTTAGATCAGTCATATTTATACTGTTGACCAAATTATTATCTATTTTTTGCTTTGTTTTGTGTATACTTATAGTTTCCGGGTATATAAATTTTGTTTTTATATTTTGTATTTTATATTTAGTTTAGTTTTATATATATATTTTTTTCTTTTCTCTTCTAATTTTATTCTTATATGGAGCACCTGCAACAAAAACATTTCCCCTCGGGGATCAATAAAGGAATTCTGATTCTGATTCTGATTGCAATTCTTCCAGTTTGTTGGGCAGTGAACATACGTTACAGAGAAATATTCCCGGTAACGCTGTGCATAGTCCGTGCTGGCGAAGACGCACAAGCGCACCGGCCCGTTTTCCTCTCCTCTGGCGTTTTGCTGCGTGAGCAAAGGTGAGCGCACCTTTGACCAGGATGTCCAAAATTTCCAGTGTTAGGAGCAGAAAATTAGCAAATAAATCCTCTGGTGTTGTTACCCTGATGTTCATGAGCTCATCTCTGGTGGAAGAGCTCCGGGTACCGTCGCAAAGAACAGAATTAAAACACAAAACAAAACAAAACAAAACAAAACAACGCGCACCAACACACCGAGGCAGCTGTCCGCGGCGCCATCTTGATTCATAGCTGGTTCATCTGCTCCCTGCATACATACCTTTGGTGAATAAACAACCACTAACAATCAGGCATGTGAGAAGATGGTCAGAGTCCAGCATGGTACTGAGGGACTGCTTTGAGACCACTGACTGGAATCTGTTGTGCAGTCCACACGGGGAGGACATTGACAGTTAAACAACCTGCATTGTGGACTACATTAACTTCTGTGTGAAAACCACTGTGCCGACAAAGAAGCTACGGTGTTTCTCAAACAACAAACCCTGGGTGTCCCCGGAGCTGAAAGCCCTACTGAATGAGAGGAAGAGGGTCTTTAGATCAGGGGACAAAAATGAGCTGAGGAGGTGCACAGGGAGCTGACACACAATGCAAAGGATAATTAAAATGTATATTGCTGACAGGTGGCAGATTCTCTTTCTCCCCCTGATTATACAATTATTTATGATGCAGATTAAATAACAGATCATAAAGAGGAAAGAGATATGAAATAAAATATCAATTATGTGTATGTATATTCCATGCAAAAAGGGGTATAAAAATATTATTGCTAATGGAAAAATTTTAAATTGCATGTAGTAAGGTATGGATAATTAAGTACAGTGTCTTGTACTATTGCACAGTACTCTGTACAATAGAGTTATGGTGTGAGTGTAAACATGAACGTAGCATTTGTGTTTATAGACGAGAAGAAAATGAATTATAAGAAATGTTTGGATGGCGAGCTGTCAGAATTCCATGTTTAATTAGAAGGACTCCATATTTAATTAGAAGATGATATCTTCATTTAAAATCTGATGCAGCAACACGTTTGAATAAAGTTAATCAGGCTCATGTATCGCTCTCATTCGCTGCATCACCTCTTCTTTTCACATTACTGTCAGTGTTTGAACTGGATGACTGCCGTCATTCTGAAAGAGGAATGTTTCCTCATTGTGGCTTCATGAACAGTTTCAGCTGCTCGACAGTTCAGGTCTGTTCCTGAACCTACTGTAGTTATAAAACTTAATCTCAAGAAACTTAATCCTTCGTTAATCTGTGTTACAGATGCTTTCTTGTTTTCCAGTTTCAGGTTTGAATCATTTATAGTTTCATAGTTTAGGAAAGAGTGTATCGGCCCTCAAAAACAGAATAATTCAGAATCCATGGAGACGTGTTAGCAGAGCTCCTACGTTGATTAAA
>JBBMOE010000304.1:0-18344 GCA_037975065.1 Chaetodon trifasciatus
TCTCTAGGCAATTTTAGACCAATTAAACTCAGAATATAATGGGCCGGCATACCATATCTTTGTTCTAGACATGTGATAAACAACCTGTATGTGTGTGTGTGTGTGTGTGCTGTCTTCAGGCGTGGAACTAATGCAACAGGCATCATAAATAAAGGAGAGGAGACATGATTATGTGGTCTTCACCTGGCACATAATATTTACGACTCAAGGCTAGGAGTAACATTCTTCCAGGACATGCAAGTGCAATAAAGAACATGGGATTACTTTAAAGTACCACGGTGTTTTATGTACCAAAGTGTTTTATGTTACAACTGTAATCTTTTTTTTAAAAAAACTTTTTAATAATCTTTTATTAGAAACAAAACTCATCATAAAAGTCATGTCTCTCCACTGGTATAACGATCACAAACTCTGGTTTTTGTTCTCTGAATTAGACATGAAAACACTCTGGCTCTACATGTGTTTTTCCATGCTGGTCATGAGCGACCTTCCTCTCGCTGCTCGCTGTCCCGACCTGCAGCCTCTTCATTTTCCCTGGAGTCCTGGTTGTTCGGAGTAACCTTTGACGTTTTGAGTTACCTTTGAGGCCTGATATTGGAACCAAGTGGTGCCTGTGATGTTCCCAGTGTCACGCATCTCTGACCTTTTACAACAATACGTCCCATCAAGGTCACTCAGGTCAGGTCCTTGTCCCAGACTTAGAGCTGAAGCACAGAGGAAACAGTTTAAGCCCCCAGACTCTGGAATGAGTAGCCCCTGCATGTTGGGCTGATCCTGACACTGCCTCTTTTTAAATCCTGTCTTAAAACACATCTCTATTCTCTGACTTTTAACTCACTGTGACAGTGGCCTGTCTATATATGTGTCTTTTAAACTGGTCTTTTTGCTTTTACAGTGTTGCTTTTATTTTGAATTTTTTTGCTTTACTTTGATTGATTATTTGGATTTATTTTGATTGCAGAGCACTTTTGGTCAACTGTTTTTAAATGTGCTTTAAAAACACTGGACAGGATTGGATAATTTTTGCAAACATTCAGCTTCATAGATGATTATCTTCGGTTAATCGGCATTGGTTGTCACTTTCCTGTCAACCTGTTTGTATCTATAACTTCACTTAAGTCGCTGTAGCATCGCAGCTCAGGTGAGTTCTGAAGAACTCCTGGATCTTCTTCCACAGGTGGACTTCAGCTGCTGCATGAGCCTTGGGCTCGCCTCCCCACATGACTGGAAAGCCTGCGAGTCCATGCACAGATGAGGTGCAGTGCGGTCCGTACGGTGGCTCCAGTAAGTGTCCAGCTTTTGGGTAACACACACTCTCAAACTTCTCTTTCCCATGATGCTTCAGTCTCTCCACCATCTCGTCCAAGTAACCTTTGCTGTCCCAGTTGAGGTCGTCCTCTGCGGCCACAAAGAGGAAACGTCCTTCGGCTTGTTCGATGGGGATCAGACTGCCCTTGCTCTCCTCTGCCAGGGGATTTTTAACACCATACTTGATAATGCTAGCTCCTGACTCAGTGGGAATCACCTTGCTGAGGTCGAACAGTAACGGTGAGAGGATTTGATGATTCTTATAGAACAGAGGGAAGCCCAGATTGGCACTGCAGCCGTTGATCCACACCACGGCCTCAACACCCGGCACAAAAGCAGCAAGTGAGAGCGCAATATCTCCTCCCTTTGATCGTGATATTACACCAACTCCTTTACTGCCCACCTGTGAAAAAACAAGAACATTAGAGATGATGAAATCTGAATAAACACACAGAGCTTAGGAACTGGTCTATGAAGGTGAATCAGCAAACAGTGTAAAGACTGGATGAAATGTGGAGGTCTCATCAAGCATGCAGGCTCAATCAACCTGTGAAAAAGAAGACTTCCTTTGTTGTCACATATAACATCCTGTGACCCCGGGTTCACAACTTGCTTCTGCTGCGCTCACAAATAGGAACCAGAACACTTCTGGCTTCCCGCCAAATGTGTCAAAATAAAAGGACTGTAAGTTTATGCTGCTCTGTTTCAAAGTTACTCAAAGGACTCACGTTGGGCTGTCGTTGTAAGAAATCCTTTGCTTCTTCGAAGCGGTCCAGATGAATCTCATTGAAGGTGCCAGCCCTATCAGTGCACACCGGCACAGTCAGAACCACAAAGCCCTTGTTGGCCAGCAGACAGGCTCTTTTTTCTGACATAAAGCTGCACAAATCCAACACAGCAGGAAACGGACCGTCTCCTGGAACATCGACATACGAGTGAATGTCAACAGTCGATCATATAGAAATCACAGAGCAACTCTGAGCAAGGAAAGGACAGATACTTTCACCTTGTTGCCTGCTGTGACGCATTCTTTAAAACATATGATTGGTTGTTCAATTTCGTCACAAGGATCAACTTCATGAATATGACCCCTGAAATACCATTCACCCTCAAGGGAGCTGTTAGTGGATTGTTTGATTTGTTGGTAAACAAACTGAATCCTTATTAAATTGGTGCCATCAAAATACAGATAAAGTTGGGAGCTTCGTTGAGCCTTCGATATTTATTTAGCCGATGTTATTTGTACATCTGTCCTTTTTCTGCTCTGCTGATGATCCTAATAAACATTGTTATACATTCATAACAACATAAGCTCTGATGAGGCAGAACATGGAGAACCACCAACCTGGGGGAGTAAACAGGACTCCCTGAAAATTCCCCTCTTTGACGGGGAGCCGGCTGACTCCATCTCCCAGCAGAAGCCTCTCATTGGTCGCCTCTGCCATCATCTTGCCCTCACCGTCGTCCTCGTGCACAGAGAACGTCACCATTTGTTGCTGCAGTGCATTATCCTTCCTGAAGTACCTGTGCGGGGCGTCTGTCCTCATCGACCACAGCAGACCCATGGGTTCAACCCCAACGTAGCTCCCACCGAGTGAGGGGTCCTTGTCCAGGTCGATCTCCCCGCTCCCATCAGCCGTGTAGGTGGCCGAGGAGCTGAACACCACCCCCCTCTCGTCGGTCGATCTGGCTCTAATGGTGACCACCTGTCTGGGCCTCAGCCCGGCCACCTTCACCTGAACAGGCTCATCATACAAGCACCTGACGCTCGGCAGCAGCCTCAGTCCGACTTGGGAGGACATCTCTTCTCAAAGTGAGGATCCTTTGACTGGAACAAAGTAAACAGGGCATAGAAGACATAAAATCTACCAGCGTCAATATTGACACTGTCATGCATCTGATATAGAGCTTCACTATTGTGTAAGAAAGCAGAGAAATTAAAGGTCAAATGATTCATGGTTTTGTGCAGATACAGACTCGATCAGTTCTATTATCCGGGATGTAATAACATATACGCAAGTCTGTTAAAACAACTGTACAGATAACTCAATACCCCTCCTCTCCAAAGTGGCATCAAAATCTGCATTAATGACCGGGCAGTGTGTCTTTGCATGAACAAAGTCCATAAAGGTTACACATTACACATAAGGGTAAACATTCAAAACAGAACAAATGAGATACTTAAGTCTGATCATTGGTAAATATTATAACCTTTCTCATTTATAGACGATTGAGACATTTTAAAATGTGTTTGTATTCATATGCACATGATCAAGCTCCGTCTTTTCTTTCTTTCTTTCTTTCTTTTTTGAGACTGTGTGTCTTAGCATTTAATGGTGTCTGTAACTGAGTGGTGCTTGAATGTGTTCCAGGTCTAAAGATATCAGTTACTGAGGAATGCACGCACTACTAATTTTCAGAAAGCAATGGAAAGCACAAAAAAGTCCTAAAAGAGAAATGTAACAACAGCGTCCTCAC
Organism: Chaetodon trifasciatus; assembly: GCA_037975065.1. NCBI lineage: Eukaryota > Metazoa > Chordata > Actinopteri > Chaetodontiformes > Chaetodontidae > Chaetodon > Chaetodon trifasciatus. The sequence continues at coordinate 3,787 of JBBMOE010000304.1, forward strand.
AAGTTCGGCCAGACCAAAAGACGAACAGTGATGGAGTGTACTGCGGTTCAAGGTCCACTCAGGGAGGAGGTAGTTTGTGTAACTGTGTGATTTTGGTTTCTGATTGACATTAATAGTCAGAAATTACACGCACGCATTCAAATAGAACAATATGTCTGAAAACTGAAAACACTCGCTCGGTGTTTAACCTGTGCCAACTGCAACTGTATGCCCTGTGGGTTAAGACCTTTCTCACCAAATCCCATTCAAAACTTGGCAAATTAAACTAAACTTCACGAGCAAGCAATAACATAGCCTAGAGTTTCACACTGCAACTGAACATGATGAATCACGGGTCGTTCTGGTTAATTCGGCAATGAATGTCTGAATTTTTTTTTTTTAAAAAGCAACAAAACAAAACAAAAAAAAATCTCAACAGGAAGGTTATTCTGGGCTAAAGGTCAGCGATGTGAAGGGGGGTAAAACTGGTCATGGAGCTAATTTCCGAAGTTAAATTTTATTTCAGCTTCTCAACTCCATGGAGGTCATCATATAAGTTGATTCTGTTAAAGTTTAATGTTGTGTTAATGTTAGAAGAAGTTTCACGGAGGCAGTAAAGCTGTAGTCACCTGACCACAGGGCACTGCAGGCCATGTCATAAATTTTTATTTGAGTTGATTATAACCAGAAGCTTTTGGTGAGTCTGGTGAATGTCTAACTGCACACTGGGTACTGAGCTTGATCAAACACATCAAAATTAAGAAACTAGACACATTAATCAATAACCGAATGACTAACCTGTAGTGTGAGCCTCGCACCGACCTGGTTTAAACGCTGAGGAAAACATCAGCTGGTGTTATTGAATGAAGCTCTGTGCAGTTCAGCTGTTTGGCCTGCAGAGGGCGCTTATCAATCTGCGTCAGAGGGTTTTACAGACCTGAGACCAGAAGTTAGACATCAGAGGTGAAAAGTAACAAGTGCAGTACTTAAGCTCACTTTTGAAATACTTAAACTTGAGTATTTTCAGTATGTGCTTCTTTACTGGGGATTATTGTACATTTTATGCCACATCTACTTTGAAGATGAGCCTTTTACATTCAAAATGTTTGAGTGGCTCATTAAACACGATGTACGATATGAGTAAACTTACCAATAGAAATGTAAAGAAGGTAAACTTTGCTCCACTTCAACCTGATGCATCAAAACGCAGCTTACATTTTAATGTTTCTGCAACATGAATCCAATAATATAATAATACAACACCCTGCATTATGCAAACGGAGTGTTATCACATTTTATTCTTCATTCTCTGTACTTAAATAAACATTTAAACGCATGACTTTTACTCGTGAGAGATTATTTTTCAGTTGTGCAACTGCTGCTTTTTCTTCAGAAAAGGATTAGAGTACTTCTTCCACCACTGCAAAAAGTGTTGGTGCAAGATCTCGTGCATTTGATGATTAAACGTGCAGCGTGTGCAGGATTTAGAAGGAAGGAAGGAAGGAAGGAAGGAAGGAAGGAAGGAAGGAAGGAAGTGAATAACGAATTATTTCTGACACTCTTTTGTTGTCAAAACACGCAAAACGCAACGGAAACGTTAAGTGTAAAAAGTTTCATGTCATGTATTTATTTTGAAGGACAGCACACATTAACCAACATTTCTGTAGCCAGCTGGATCATTTTCAACTCAAATTTACAGGCAGAGGACAAGACGCCATGAAGACAGCAGCAGCAGCAAAACATGCAATGAAATAGTCCTTGTCAAATAATGGCTGTGTGATTGTCCTTTCAGACTCATTTCACTAAAACCAGACATTAACACAGGCATGACCATGATTTGGCTCCTCTTACAGCAGAGGGGGGGCGCTCGCTGTCTTGGCACAGCAGCCACAGATCCACACTGTGGCATCCACACCTGGCAGGTAAGAAGCCACTGAAAGAGCAAGATCACTTTTTGACAGGAGCAACATCAGCTCCACACTTCACACTGCGACATGAGATCAGCTGCTTTTGTTTTTAACATGTAAAGCACTTTGTGCTACATTGTATGAAAAGTGCTCTATGAGTAAAGATTGACTGATTGATTGATTGATTGGTTGATTGAGACAGGAAGGCCTCCTCTGCTGTTTGCTGTGTTGGTATGTTGCTGCTGTATGTAAATGTACTTGATTGACGTGCCCTGATTATTAAACGTGCACGTGCTGCATCACTATTGTTGGTTTATCTTGGAATCAGTGAAGTCATGTCATTTATTTATGAGGGCAACACACATGAACAAACATTTCTGTTGCCGGCTGGATTCTTTTCAACTCAAATGAGGTGATGGCTAAAATTTACAAACAGGTGATGAGACACCATAGAGACAGCAGCAGCTGCAAAGTATGCAATTACACAGTCTTTGTTCAGTAACGGCAGTATAGTGGTCGTTGAAGCCTTCTTGCTATCATATGTGTAGCAGAACTGACTTGTAACTGACCTTCTTTCCCCCTTTTTGCATTCCTTCAGGAGAAATGGAGTTGTAAAACATCCCAGCTTTTAAGAGCTTCTGACCATTTGAACTGTGTACAGGGAAGTGCTAGCTCGGAGAGAAACAGGATGTCTGGCTGTAGAACACCTTCTGACACTGACACCTCGACTTCAGGGGTTACCTTTGCACCCATGATGCTAAATCTTTCTTGGTGGCTCCATGAGAGATAAGGACAGTAAAACCGTCTGAATGGAGTGCCAGGTCTCAGAGGAACCTACAGAATCAGATAATGCTGATGGGCTGTAAATTAGACATTCCTGAAGGAAACTGTTTTGTATGTCTGTGTGAAATCTATGTTTGATTCAACTGGATGTCATTACAATACTAGATTCATAATCTGTATGATATCAATGCTTTCCCATGTTTCTGGCTCATAAAATGACAAAACTGTGATTTTAATCTCCTAAAAAGTTTGTCTGCGTTTCTACCGTGGAACCATACTGCCATCTAGAGGTTTGCAGCAGTTAGGTTGAATATGCTAGATGTGAGACAGTTTTAAGTGGTAGCAATAATAGTGATAATCATTTCGGCAAATATAGTCTGCCTTTCTTTATTTCTTTGTCCTATTACTATACTTTGCAGCCCTAACAAACACATCCAGAAGTTTCAGCCTTCCTTCAGCGTTGACTGTGACTGTAATCGTATCTATAACTTGGCTTCAGACGCTGTAGCATCGCAGCTCAGCTGAGTTCTGAAGAACTCCTGGATCTTCTTCCACATGTGGACTTCAGCTGCTGCGTGTGATCTGGGCTCACCCCCCCACAGGACTGGTTTACCCACAAGCCCATGAAAACTGGAGGGGCAGTAGGGTCCATAAGGTGGCTCCAGGTAATGCCCTGCTGCAGGGTAGCACACACACTCAAAGTTCTCCTTCCCATGACGCTTCAGTCTCTCCACCATCTCGTCCATGTAGCCTTTGCTGTCCCAGTTGAGGTCGTCCTCTGAAGCCACAAAGAGGAAACGTCCTTCAGCTTGTTCGACGGGGACCAGGCTGCCCTTGTTCTCCTCTTCCAGTGGATTATGCACTGCATACTTGCTAATCATGGCCCCTGACTCAGTGGGAATCAACTTAGTAAGGTCGAACATTAACGCAGGCAGGAGCTGGCTCCTCTTATAGTAGAGGGGGAGCGCTGTGTTGGCACTGCAGCCATTGATCCACACCGTGGCCTCAACACCTGGCAGGTAAGAAGCCACTGAGAGAGCAAGATCTCCACTTTTTGACAGTGATATCACACCAACTCCTCTATTTCCAACCTGAAAAAAAAAAGTTTCCCAGGTTAATATCACAATGAAAGCTTTCATGTTTTCTGGTGAACGCTGGTGTGGAGGGGTCGCTGCCTGATGCACAAAACATGTTTTTCAACTGGGTTTTACCACATGTCATTTATATGGCGGAACACACGGAGAGGAGTGGCATCTATTTCCACAGAGTCTAACTTAATGAACAGAAATCCTATTAAAACTCAGCTCTGACCCAAAACTACACTGACCATACGCATAAACTTCCCAATATTAAAAGCAATAAATCATGAAGACTCAGATGTGACCTTATAAACTCACCTGATCTTGTTTTCTCAAAAACTTTATCGCCTCCTCAAAATAATCCAGATGGACCTCTTTGATGTTCTTCGGCATGTCGTCGTGGCCATACAGAGCTACGGTCAGAACCACAAATCCTCGACTGGCCAGCAGAGACGCCCTCTTCTCCGACAGACCTCCACCCAGCGTGTACAGATCCAACACGGCAGGGAAAGGTCCTCTTCCTGGATCGAAAGGTTCATTATAAATGACAACGTATTTCATAAATCCTACAAATGACTGACACACACACAGAAATTCTATCCTGAGACGCCTCGTTCAGATTCATTACTCCAGAAGGCTCAAACACTAATAACAGAGGATAATGTGGGCCCTTTTTATGTGAAGCACTTGTGTTTTCTTTGTTGCAAAGCATGTTGAGCTGCAAGTCTCGTATACAAAGTGCTCTCCAAATAAAGTTTATCATTATTATCATCACGACGAGCACGTGTGAACACAGGTCCGGGACCCCGAGCATGCTCAGTGAAGTCCGCCTGATGCAAAGTGAAGCTCTATTGATTAAAGATGCAGAGTGTGGTCAGAGTGAACCACAGGCAGAATGGTTACTTCAGTGAGGAAATATGGGACATATGTCTGCCAGTGGGATACTGCATTTGATGTGTTTTTAATAGTTTTTGGATGAGTGATTTTCTGTGGAATGAGATATCATGCTATGGATGAAGAGACTAGCTAAAGAGATGAATTAAGTGTTCCTCTTCAGAGGGCTGGTGGCTGCTGACCATAAAATAATGGCATCCTCCGAATTCACTGATTAAATGATTTTAAGCATGAGAAAGACAAAACCAGCTACCTGGAGGAGTAAACAGGACTCCCCGAATGTTGCCCTCTTTGACGGGGAGCCGGCTGACTCCGTCTCCCATCAGAAGCCTCTCATTGGTCGCCTCTGCCAGCATCCTGCCCTCGCCTTCGTCCTCGTGCACAGAGAACGTCACCACGTGGGGGTTCAGCGCATTGTTCTTTTGACACCTTTTGTGCAGCGTCTCTGTCCTCATCGACCACAGCAGACCCATGGGTTCAACCCCAACGAAGCTCCCACCGAGTGAGGGGTCCTTGTCCAGGTCGATCTCCCCGCTCCCATCAGCCCTGTAGGTGGCCGCGGAGCTGAACACCACCCCCTTCTCGTCAGTCAATCTGGCTCTCATGCTGACCACCTGTCTGGACCTCAGCCCGGCCACCTTCACCTGAACAGGCTCATCATACAAGCACCTGACGCTCGGCAGCAGCCTCAGTCTGACTTGGGAGGACATCTCTTCTCAAAGTGAGGATCCTTTGACTGGAACAAAGTAAACAGGACAGAAAAATGTGACACAGAAGACGTAAAATCTGCATGTCAGTACTGACACTGTCGTGCATTTGACATAGAGCCGTATTGTTTGAAGCATGTTCTTTTTTCCGTGCTGTAACTGTGAGAGGAAACGCAGAAATTAAAGGTCCAATGATGCAATGAACTGAAGTTAAACACAACAAAACAACAAACACAAACTGATTCATAGTTTTGTGCAGATACAGACTCGAGCAGTTGTATTATCCGGGATGTAATAACATATGTAAGCGGGTCTGTTAAAACTCCTGAACTCAGAGCCCCTCCTCTCTCCATAGACGTTACACATTAACTTTGGGCACATGGACAGCTGATCTGCACTGTGCTCAAGTCTCATGGCCAGGGGACATTTTGTACAAACATTCAAATAGATCAAATGAGATACTTCAGCCTGAAAACCGCAATAACGGCATTTTAATGCTGAAACTGAGCCTCCCGCTGCTGTGTCGCGTCCGTTATGACCTACACACCAAAATCCGTTCAAACTCTGACCGTTTTCACGTGCTTCAATAAGCGAGCGACTCTCTGATGGTAAAGCTTGTTTCAGCGTTTTAATGCCATGGAGGTCACAGTTTGTTGCCATAGCTGTGAAGCTGCAGACTGTGCCCGTGTTGGAAAAGAAGTTTAACAGACGATGGGAGTCTGAAACCGCTTGATCACAAGACACGAAGTGCGTCCTAACTTTGATCATAACCAGATCACAATCCTGAGAGTGAACAATGTCGAACTGTACACCCGCTGCTGAGATTTCTAAGACAAATTGTGTTACTGACCTGGTACCGTGAGCCTCGTACAGTCCTGGTTCAATGGCTGCTGAAGACATCAGGTCGTAATTGAATGATTCTCTGTGCGGTTCAGCATTCTGGCCTGCAGAGGGCGCTTATCAATCTGTGTCTCAGAGGGTTTGGCAGCCGAAGCAGCAGTAAGAACAGCACTTAATCACGCCTTTGAGTATTTTCAGTATGTGCTTCTTTACTGGGGATTATTGTACGTTGTATACCACATCTACTTTGAACATGAGCCTTTTACATTCAAAATGTTTGACTGGCTCATTAAACACGATGTACGACATGAGTAAACTTCCCAATAGAAATGGAAAGAAGGTAAACTTTGCTCCACTTCAACCTGATGCATCAAAACGCAGCTTACATCTTAATGTTTCTGCAACATGAATCCAATAATATAATAATACAACACCCTGCATTATGCAAACGGAGTGTTATCACATTTTATTCTTCATTCTCTGTTCTTAAATAAACATTTAAACGCATGACTTTTACTCGTGAGAGATTATTTGTCAGTTGTGCAACTGCTGCTTTTTCTTCAGAAAAGGATTAGAGTACTTCTTCCACCACTGCAAAAAGTGTTGGTGCAAGATCTCGTGCATTTGATGATTAAACGTGCAGCGTGTGCAGGATTTAGAAGGAAGGAAGGAAGGAAGGAAGGAAGTGAATAACGAATTATTTCTGACACTCTTTTGTTGTCAAAACACGCAAAACGCAACGGAAAAGTTAAGTGTAAAAAGTTTCATGTCATGTATTTATTTTGAAGGACAGCACACATTAACCAACATTTCTGTAGCCAGCTGGATCATTTTCAACTCAAATTTACAGGCAGAGGACAAGACGCCATGAAGACAGCAGCAGCAGCAAAACATGCAATGAAATAGTCCTTGTCAAATAATGGCTGTGTGATTGTCCTTTCAGACTCATTTCACTAAAATCAGACATTAACACAGGCATGACCATGATTTGGCTCCTCTTACAGCAGAGGGGGGGCGCTCGCTGTCTTGGCACAGCAGCCACAGATCCACACTGTGGCATCCACACCTGGCAGGTAAGAAGCCACTGAAAGAGCAAGATCACTTTTTGACAGGAGCAACATCAGCTCCACACTTCACACTGCGACATGAGATCAGCTGCTTTTGTTTTTAACATGTAAAGCACTTTGTGCTACATTGTATGAAAAGTGCTCTATGAGTGAAGATTGATTGATTGATTGATTGATTGAGACAGGAAGGCCTCCTCTGCTGTTTGCTGTGTTGGTATGTTGCTGCTGTATGTAAATGTACTTGATAGACGTGCCCTGTGGTACACTGACTGTTGTATTTATATACTTTGGATTGTTTGCCAAATAAGAGATTTTGAGATGCCTAATCCTGCTCCTCGTCTAACTCTGAGAATGATTCACGCTACATTTACTGATTAACTTAAATTACGGGGCAGGTGACTCCGTCCAGAACACGTGTAGACTCAGGCATCATTTTCACTCCTATTTTCATCATTTTTCTATCATCTTTCTTTCCTAAGATGTGTTGCTTTACATTGTTGATATAGTGAAAAGAAGCAGAATCATGTTTTGAGTTGAGTCTCCCTGTTAGTTTTGTGATACCATTATCTCACACTGTCACTGTAAAAAATATACCATGGTATTCATTTTCAAATAGCCCACTCCTAACTTCAACCCAGGTGTTTTGCACACCATGGAGCCTATGGAACCGATGATGCAAAACAATTTTAAAGGTTGCATGCAACTATTGTTTGATTGAGTCCAGGGCTACTGTCATGTGGAGTACCCATAACTAAATCATTTCATTTTCCTGGCGCTGGCACGTCTCCTGAGGAACTCGGTGTCCTATTACACTGCTCTAGAGGTAACTCAAAACTTCAAGGATAAACCATTCCAGCTCTTACCTCCACTACAGGTGGAAAAACTCTTCCTGCAGGAGCAAGCAGTCCATCAGAGGTGGCACATGACTCTGTCCTGTTACCCATGAAAAAGGTGAGACACATCAAGGAGCAATACTGAACCACCGTATCAGAGCCCTCAGCAGCGCTGGTTATATTATTAGGTCTGCAGTCGAATGCCTCAAGGGTACAGCCTGTTCAACCAGTTTGTGCTTGTTGTTATGAGACACTACACATGATGTGTTTGCAACAGGTTTACCCTTTTAAAGCCAGCGTGCTGCCCCTACTCAGTCTCTGTGAGTCTCCCATGCTCAGGAGGTGCAAAACTGTTGTCACTTTCCTGTCAACCTGTTTGTATCTATAACTTGGCTTCAGTCGCTGTAGCATCGCAGCTCAGGTGAGTTCTGAAGAACTCCTGGATCTTCTTCCACAGGTGGACTTCAGCTGCTGCATGAGCCTTGGGCTCGCCTCCCCACATGACTGGAAAGCCTGCGAGTCCATGCACAGATGAGGTGCAGTGCGGTCCGTACGGTGGCTCCAGTAAGTGTCCAGCTTTTGGGTAACACACACTCTCAAACTTCTCCTTCCCATGATGCTTCAGTCTCTCCACCATCTCCACCATCCACCAAGTCCTTCGGCTTGTTCAATGGGCATCAAACTGCCCTTGCTCTCCTCTGCCAGGGGATTTTTAACACCATACTTGATAATGCTAGCTCCTGACTCAGTGGGAATCACCTTGCTGAGGTCGAACAGTAACGGTGCTGTTTTTTATAGACCCAATTCTTATAGACACCAACTCCTTCACTGCCCATCTGTGAAAAAAAAGAAAATTAGAGATGATGAAATCTGAATAAACACACAGAGCTTAGGAACTGGTCTATGAAGATGACTCAGCAAACAGTGTAAAGACTGGATGAAATGTGGAGGTCTCATCAAGCATGCGTCCTCAATCAACTTGTGAAAACAAAGACTTCCTTTGTTATCACATAATGGTGTGACCGCACTGTGTTCTGCGCTCACAAATAATCAGAATCAGCTTTATTAACCTTGTATGTGTGCACATACAAGGTTTAAACATTGCATTCAATGTACTTGTGTAGTTTGTGTAGTAACAGTGTAGTTTGATCAGTTTGGAAATAACGGATGGAAAACAGATACTCTTGAAATTTCTGGTGAACCAAATATCAAATAGCCAGAGGCATGCAAAGATCCAGGAAGTGCATAACATCAAATTTCAGAGTCTCTTTTAGTGTTTGAGAACAGACGTGGTCAAAGGCAGGCAGGTTGAGCAATGAGAGATCAGTCCAATAGTAACTGAGTCTTGCATGGAAACAAAGAACAATCTGCGACTGAGTGAGTGTGGGAGAGCAGTTTAAATACTAGACTGATTGGGAATGAAAGTGTGAAATCAGATGAGTGGGCAGGTGGACGTGGCTGGCAAGGGAGTGAGAGTGGAGAAGTACTGACTGAGCATGTGAGCAGATGAAGGAAAATGGCAGCAGGTAAGAGACTCAATATACAGTGACAGCGATTGGTTGTTTAATTTCGTCACTAGGTCAACTCTTCGTACTGGAAAGCTTTTTGAGCGACCCCTGAAATACCATTCACCCTAGAGGAAGCTGTTACGGGACTGTTTTTAGCTTCAGGATGTGTAGTGAATGTGGTCCCTGGTGTTGTGAATGCTGGGTCACTGTGACACCGTCCTGGGACACTAAAAGGCAATCAAGCCATTGTTAATCAGTGACATCTGTCCTGTTCCTGCTATGACAAGTCAAAGTGTCTGCTTTGAAAAAGGCCTACTATGGCACTGAAATCTAAGTGGATATTACACATTGTCATACATTCATAACAACATACTGTAGGCTCCAATTAAGCTCTGATGAAGACACAACCTGGAGAACCGCCCACCTGAGGGAGTAAACAGGACCCGAATGTTCCCCTCTTTGATGGGGAGCCGGCTGACTCCATCTCCCATCAGAAGTCTCTCATTGGTCGCCTCTGCCAGCATCCTGCCCTCACCTTCCTCCTTGTGCACAGACAACTTCACCTTGAGCAGCTGCGGTGCTTTATCCTTCCTAAAGTACCTGTGTGGGGTATCCAGCCTCATCGACCACAGAAGACCCATGGGTTCAACCCCAACGTAGCTCCCACCGAGTGAGGGGTCCTTGTCCAGGTCGATCTCCGCGCTCCCATCAGCCGTGTAGGTGGCCGAGGAGCTGAACACCACCCCCCTCTCGTCGGTCGATCTGGCTCTCATGCTGACCACCTGTCTGGACCTCAGCCCGGCCACCTTCACCTGAACAGGCTCATCATACAAGCACCTGACGCTCGGCAGCAGCCTCAGTCTGACTTGGGAGGACATCTCTTCTCAAAGTGAGATGGATGGATGGATGGATGGATGGATGGATGGATGGATGGATGGATAGATAGATAAATCTATATGTTAATACATGGTTTTGTGCTGATACAGACTTCACCTTTTGGGAGGTCATTTAAAATATTTCTGAATATGCACTGACTGAAGAACGTCTGTCTGCCTGCCTCTTTCTTTCTTTCTTTCTTTCTTTCTTTCTTTCCTTCTTTCTTTATGTGATTGTCTGAGTGGAGACAGGTGTGCTGAAGGCAGAGCAGAGCCTCTCCAGCTGCATCCCATCCTGTAATCAAGCCTCCTACAAAGACTCTTCCACCCTGACAAACTGTAGCTCCAGCTCAGTCGCTCTGTGTTTCCTTTTACTACTTTACATTTGCTGTCCTGCAACTAACCCTACCTCTCCTCTCCCTGCAGCTCTGTCTGCTCTGCTCTGGATCCACTTCCCTGCACCTTCATCCCATCAAGTGGGGAAATCTTACTGGAAATAAGCAAAATCATCTTCCAGCAGAACAGGAAAATGTCATTTAATGAGATTAAAAAAATAAACAAATAAATAAAAATGTCTCGTCTAGAACACCCACATCTTATCCCATCTTAAAAGTAGTACAACCACATAAAAAACAAGACTTTCTGACTTTGACAAAGCAGATTCGTACTCGTCAGTGTCGATCAAACAGCTTTACAGTTCTGGAAATTCTGGTTTCAAAAGGTAAGTACTCAGAACCATCCTCCATCCACTTTTGTAGAGAAGGGTGGCAGTGGACTGTGCCAAGTGTGGTTGAGAGGAGGGGGGTTCGGATGGATGGATGGATGGATGGATGGATGGATTCTTTAATGCAGGCATGTCAAACTCATTCCACAAAGGGCCGAGTGGCTGAAGGTTTTCTCTCCAACCAAGCAGCAGCACACCAGACTTGACTCATTTCATCAGCTGATCTCAGTCTTCAGACAGCTGATTGGTCAGACTGCGTGCTCCTGATTGGTTGGAGGAAAAACCTGCAGCCACAAGGCCCTTTGTGGAATGAGTTTGACATGCCTGACAGATCATAGGGTCATTGCAATTTATTCTGTTTTGTTACATGTTTATGATAATGTAATAATGGTTATATTGAATTGGACCTGTGATGTATAGGTGTGTTCACTGAGAACCAATTATGTTTAGGTTCACTACCTGAAGCTTCATTCAGCTCTCACTAGTGACACCTGCTGTGCAAAGAACTAAAGCAAATTTTGCTCATCACCTGAGTGGACACAACTTGCTCATTGGTTTTTTTTTTTTTTTTTTTTTTTTTTTTTTTAAAGTTTTTTAACAGTGTTGGGGCTCAGGCGGTTCCTCTTCGTAGAAACAATCTCTCCAGCCTCAGAAAACACCCTTTCACATGGAACAGAAGATGCAGGACAACATAAAAACATGAGAGCCAGCTGGTAAAGGTGGGGATGTTGGTGTTTCTGTCTACTCCAGCAGACAAGGGGATCTTCTGTTCTTGTCAGGTTCACCTCTGCTAAATAATGATCCACTTCCACTGTGGCACTTGAGCTTCTTCTGCTTTGATCCACTGCTGCGTCCAGCAGATGATGCCAAAGGTCATTGACTCTTTTAACCTTGTTAAAATCTGTGACAGGTCCTGCTCAAGAGCATGGCCATGAACTAGATCTAGTGTTATCGTGTGGTCTGCCTGTCTTTAATATTGAAGTGTGCGATGCTGTCTTTTCTGATCACATGCCTGTTTTATTTGAGGTCTCTCTTCCCGGTCATATTATTAATCCATCCTCTACTGATCGCCGCTGTCGTAAATTTAACTCTTCCACTTCCGTTCATTTCTCCACCGCTTTCAGAAGTGCTGTTGACACTCACTCTGAGTCCACTGTCTTTTTAGACACAGAGGAGTTAACCCCACGTTTCAAATCATGCGCTCCAAACCCAAATCTGAGCCTTGGTTGAATAACGCTACTCACGCTGCTAGACGAGAGTGCAGGAAGGCTGAACGCAGGTGGAAAAAAGACAGGTCACAGGTGTCTTTTGACATTTTGAAGGACAGCTGGTCCAGCTATCAGAAAACTGTCAAAATAGAAAAGGCAAGATATTTCGCTAATATAATTTCAAGTAGCTGCCACAAACCTTGTGTTCTTTTTAACACAATTAATAATATTCTCAATTCCTCCACTTTTTTAATGATAAGGTCATGACCATCAGAGCAGACATCTTACCCCCTTCCTATGACCCCTGCATCACTGTCACTTCCTCTGCTGTCTTTAACCAGTTTGAGCCTGTGTCTCTTTCCCAGTTAATGGAGGTTATTGGTCACGTGAAACCCTAACTAATTTTAAACATGCAGTTGTTGAACCACTGATCAAAAAACCTAACCTGGACACCTCAGTCCTCTCAAATTTTAGGCCCATTTCTAAACTTCCTTTTTTATCAAAAATTCTGGAAAAAGTTGTGCTCTGTCAACTGCAGTGCTTTTTAAACTCACATGGTGTTCTTGTGTTGCTCCAGTCTGGTTTTAGAGCACTTCACAGCACTGAATCTGCACATTTAAAGGTTTTTAATGATCTTTTATTAGCCATTGATTCAGGGCATTCTGCTATTCTTATGCTTTTAGACCTCTCAGCTGCCTTTGATACAGTGGATCACAGTATCCTCATAAATCGCCTGGAGCACCATGTGGGTGTTACAGGAACAGCTCTGGAGTGGTTCAGGTCTTATTTGCCTGACAGAAGTTTTTCTGTCAGTCTTGGTGATTGTGTGTCGTCCTCAGCGCCTTTACGTTGTGGAGCGCATCAGGGGTCCATTCTCGGGCCTATCCTCTTTTCCCTTTATATGCTCCCCCTGGGGTCCATTCTAAGAAAGCATGGCATAGCTTTCCATTTTTATGCAGACGACACACAAATTTATCTTCCCAACAAACAAAATGGCTCCTTACAGCCACTGTTGGACTGTCTGAAGGACATTAAAGCATGGATGGCCTTGAATTTTTTTAAAATTCAATGAAAATAAAACAGAAGAACACGCATGCTGGCCCCCATATGGACCTGAGCTCACTGAGTCCATACATAAAATCCACTGTAAAAAATCTTGGGGTGATTATGGACAGCGATTTTAAATTGGACAAACAAATTAATTCAGTGGCGAAATCCAGTTTCTTCCAGCTGAGGCTTTTATCTAAGGTCAAGTCTTGCCTGTCTTTTAATGATTTTGAAAGAGTCATCCATGCTTTTATTTCACCCCGTCTTGACTACTGTAATGCTCTTTATGTTGGTGTTACCCAGAGTTCTCTCTCACGCTTACAGTTAGTCCAAAATGCAGCAGCTCATCTTTTAACAGGAACACGCAAGCAAGAGCACATTTCCCCTGTGCTGGCTTCCCTTCACTGGCTCCCTCTACCTTTTTCAGATCAATTTTAAAATTTTGCTTTTAAATCTTTACATGGGCTAGCTTGAAGTTACTTGGCTGAGCTTTTAGTGACACATGAGCCAATACGAGCTCTTACATCTGCCAATCAATCACTTTTAGTTGTACCCAGAGCAAGGTTAAAACTTGGAGGGGATCGGGCCTTTTCTGTTGTAGCCCCCAAACTCTGGAACGAGCTGCCTCTGCATATTGGATTATCCCCCTCACTGGCTGTTTTTAAATCACGTCTTAAAACACATTTTTATTGTTTGGCTTTTAACTCAGTGTGAGAGTTTTCTGTCTGTTTCTTGTTGTATGTTATTTTTATGTTGCTTTTATATTATGCTGCTTTTATGTTGAAAATTGTCCAGCACTTTGGTCAACAGCTGTTGTTCTAAATGTGCTTTATAAATAAATTTGATTTTATTTGATGATTTGACATTACTACCAATTAATAAACTCTCTGTCAGAAAACTGTTTACTTTTTCTCACCATTTTGTGGGATATGACATAACTTGTCTTGGCAGCTGCATCTCTGGATGTGCAAAGTTTAGTAAAAAGTCCTTGTTGATTTTGCAGCTTAGCTAGCAAAGCATCCGACTCCTTCGCGCGCTCTTGATCAGACAACTTCTTGTATTTCTCCTCATGTTTGGTCACGTAGTGGCGATTCAAATTGTAATCCT
>JBBMOE010000305.1:0-18331 GCA_037975065.1 Chaetodon trifasciatus
CACACACACACACACACACACACACACACACACACACACACACACACCTGCGTCATTTCCTATACACAGAGGGTCTGAGAGCATTCAACTGAGTGCTCTCTGCCAGTTGCGCGCAAGGAAGGCTGCGTCGTAGAACAGTCTCTGGAGTTTGTTCTGTGGATAGAATAAATATGGAGAAGGTCGTGTGTTATGATAAGGTACCATTTTATGATTTATATTGATAAAGAGAGCGTTCCACGGATTTTAATCCGCCGGGTTTCAGATATTCTTATTATCATCTAGTACACCGGACACTATTTGAATCACCGAGGCTCGTCCCGGTGAAGGCAGAGCTAAAGCTTTTGATTTGCACGACACAAAAAGACAGCAGGACTCAAAGAACATTTCTGTTTTGTTCAGCACCAGAAGAATGCGAGCACCCACTGATGAAACGGTTTGTTTGGAGCTGACACAACGCGTCCCGGCCACCTGTTGAAGTTGCCCGATGCGCAGAGAGCTGCTCCACGTTTTGCTTTCAAACGGGAGGATAGACTTGAAGAGCGCTTTAACAAATGCCCGATCCGTCCTCCGGTCTGTATGATGCACTGATTCCCCGTTATGTTGTAGGATGAGCGCTGATCTGGAGCGCGTTTCCCTCAACACATCGGTGAACTCGACCGGCTCGGGCGGCCGTGCGCTCTCGGCGAACGTCCGGCGGCTCCACAACGCTCTCAATCTGCTGCTCAGCGACCTGGAGAGAGAGCAGTTCATCCACTGTCTCAATGTGTACCACGCCAAGCGCAACGTCTTCGACCTGGTTCAAACTCTTAAAGTGATTCTCAACACGCCCGGCAAACGACAGCTGCTGCCCATGCTGCGCCTGGTCATCCCGAGGTCCGACCAGCTGCTGTTCGACCAGTACACGTCCGAAGGACTGTACCTGAAGACAGACCTGCTTCCCAGCAACGGCAGCGCAGAGGGCTTTGGAGACGAGGGCGACCCGACCCTGCAGAAATATGTCAGCTCCATCCATGAGCAGCCCGTCACGGCGGGCTGTCCGGACGGTTTCATGGCCGCCGCGGAGCTGTCAGCGTCCATGGCCCAGCCGTTCTTCGAGAGTTCATGCGGAGAAGTGCGCCAAGTCACCCTGACGCGTTCCAGGAGCCACGAGGGTCTGGGTTTCAGCATCCGCGGGGGGTCGGAGCACGGCGTGGGGATATATGTGTCCCTAGTGGAGCCGGGCTCTTCGGCCGAGAGAGAAGGACTGAGGGTCGGGGACCAGATAGTGACCGTGAACGACTTGATGTTTGACAGTGTCACTCACATCGAGGCGGTGAAGGTAGGCGCTTCTGCAGGCGTGCGTGAGTTTGACAATCAGAATTCCCTCTAAAACAACTTCAGGTTAATCTCCAGGAGAAAAGGAATCCACTAACAGTGTGTGTGGGCCTGTTAATGTGTGTGTGTTCCAGATGTAAACACTGTATGCTGCAGGCAGGGAGAACATGCATTACAAAAGCAGTGGGCCATGCAGAGCTGCCCTACAAAACAACTGTAGGTTGTGACTGCTGCTTCCTCTGCGGGCCCTCGGGTCCCGTTGAGAGCTGCTACTTCCTTTTTATTAATTCTTCTACACCACTTGACTGGGACTTAATGCTCTGCCGCTGGCACAGGGAGCCAAGATGAACTCAAATGTTCAGAGGCAGATGGAGTGAAGGCCCTTTTCTCTTTTTACAAAGAGGAAAGCAACAGCAAATGCTTTACATGTTTTCGTGTCACAGACACCAGGAGTCCTTGGTGAGAATTATTCTCAGGGAACAACATGTTTCATTTGTTCATGCATTTGAATTAACTCCATGCATGTGGAGATAGCAGATGTTATCATCTGCTATCTACATATATTAAAGTCAGTATTCTACATTCTGTTATAGAATTTCTCATTAATTGTGTGTTAGATGGTCAGACATGGAATTAAGGGGTCAGTTTAACCAAATGTATGTTTACACTTAACCTCAAATTGTTGGTTGTCCTGCAGATGGTTTTGGTTTGTCCAGGTTTTGAGATATCTGTGTTTATAATGTCAGGCTGCACTCCGCCTCACCCTCAATGACTGAGGCTGGACTTCCATTATTTGTTTTTGCATTAACAAAAGCTTAAAAGTAGTGAACTCTGTTACCAAGTGGTCAGACCAGAAGTGGCAGGGTGAAAGTTACTCTGGGGCAAGACATGAAATAATGCACAGGGCTTGCAGTCCACAAGTTGATAAGTGCAGATATATCTGTTTGCAAATTCTTTCATTTTGTCAGCCTCTGTCAATGCCTGTGCACTCACAGTAAGGTTTATCTCAAAACCCATCAGATAAGGAATATTTTAGGAGCTGGTGTGTGTGTGTGTGTGTGTGTGTGTGTGTGTGTGTGTGTTTGTGTTTGTAAACAACCATCTGCATTCTGTCATGGTGTCATCAAATTTAGTTTTTACTGTTTTTTTAACTGGACTTTGAATAGATTGATGTATTGAAATGTCTGATAATTTGCTGCAATTTGAGATGTGAGGACCAACTCAAAGAGCACGACTGTTCTCTAGATTACTGTCTACAATCAAGCTCTGGAGGAGAACTGTCTTGTCTGCAGCTCCTTGGTAATTTACCAGTGGCACTGACATGTCCTCAGTTTTTCGAAAACAACATAGAATTTCTTTTGTAAGATACATTTATTTTCAGTATGATATTCATTTTAGATGTTCATAAGAAATCTAACATCCGTTGCTGCCAAGTTGGTTTTGGCTGGATGTGAGGTTAACTTCCATGTTTTTAGTGGACAGTTAGCGCTGTACAATAGCACTGCCTCTGTGGGCCTCTCTTTATACATCCAGATCTCACCACACTTAGAAATGAAGATGAACAGAAGCACTATGCTGTGTCATATTCTAAGTATACTTGACAGTGTTCCCAGCTGCAAATTGATTGTACCATATCCTCCAGTTCTTGAATGTTTGGACTCCTGAGTTGAACATAGCAAGTTTGAAATCGCAACAATGTGAGTTTGAACTATGGCATGCTTTGCATTAAGGAAGACTTACTATTTGCCTGTGCCAGGACATAGGACTAGGGGGGAACAGGGGACTGAGTGTACAAAGATACTAGAATGAATGGCTGTGAATGTGGGGAGATAGAGAATGTGTATATACAGGGTCCAAAACTTTGTGCTTCACCTCTGTACCAGACTACAAAGTATATTTCCATCCACCAGTTGTTATGCACATTTCCAATTTGTGCACAATTCAGAATCAGAATCAGATTCAGAATCAGAATTAAACCTGAAACATCAGAAAACACTTTTTATGCTTGGTTGGGGTGGAGAAGAGCAGATGTGCGATGGAAACAGACTTCACATGCTTCAAGACATACATGAAGCATGTGACATAAATATCCACTGAAGCTTCCACTCCACTACAGAGATGAGGAATAGTGACAGATGAAAGCATCACATTTGTGTGATGCAATGAGGTGACTGTAACATTTCTTTTCTTTCCACTGATGAGGATGTAACTGTTTTGACCTTAAAGCTTACAAGTAAGGGCAGCTAGTCTAAAACAAAGTGGTGGAGAATTCACAGGTAAACAGGAATAGGGCAAGTGAAAGGTACAGGTGGACAGGCAGGTAAGCAGATACAGATAAGTTTTCAGGTTCGGGTTCAGGTTCAGGTGGAGATAGGCTGGTGGTAAATGGGAGAATGAGACACAGGTGGATGTGGCAGTCAAGTGGAAAAGGCTGATGGTATCTGGTGGACTGGTAGAGAATGTGCAAAACAGGACTGAGGCATCTGTTGTTAAAGTCATCTTGCTTTGGTTTGTCTGGAGTGGTATAGCTGTGATTGACAGATCCTATAATTTAATCACCCAGAGTGCCAGCCATTATTTTAATTTAAGGGGAGACATTATAGGTGAATAGGGTAAAAAGGATAACTTCTAGATATCACCGTGAAACTTCCCCAGCTGATTGCTTACATTATGACAGTTATTTTTCATATTACAAGTTTTCTTAAATTGTAGTAGTTTGAATATGCAAATGAGAATTTATTACATATACATCAATTTGCATAAATGTCCAGAACAGAAATCTGAACTAAAATAAACACCTGGATGGAGAGACAGACAAAGGAAAAACACATTATTCAGAAAACCTGCCACCTCCTCTCGTCATGCCGCATTCCTGAATGTCCACATTTATATGGCTTTGATTCTTGTGCTTGATGCAACAGAAATACGATGTGAGACAGGGAAAAGCATGTAGGAGGAAAATACTTAACAGAATAGATGAGGCAAAGGTCTCAAGGCAGCAGAATAAACATATTCCTCAGTTGTTGTTGTTGCTGCGTTTAAAAATATCTCTAATGATGTACTGTTTTATCATCCTAGACATTAATGTTTTATTTGCCACATGCGTTTGGACTGTCTGCTGAACTTTTTTTTATGACCTTGCAAGCTTTCTAACTGAGTCAGACTCTAATACACTCTACCTACAGCAATTTCCTAACAGAAACAACACTTTTGCTTGAGTCTGAATGGCTCAGGCCTTGGGCAATGTCTTATTTAAGAGCAAATAAAGAGGCTTTTTCACCTGCCTATACAAGACTTTATTGAATCAGTCCAGCATGAGGGGAAAAAGAAGCTGAACAGCTTTTCCCTGACAGCACTAAAGATGAGTTGCATCTTATTTTGTTTGCCCCATCAGACAAACAGGCAATTCTGGATATTTGTGACTTATAGACAGAGCTGCTGTTTGGTTTTGCTGTCAACACCGGCAGTTCCAGAATAGCTGCCAGGTTTTTGTCTTTAAACACAAACTTTAATAGAAGGTTAGGCATTGCAGAGATCTTTTGGTTAAGTAAAGTTTGAACATAATACGCCTGTTCTCTTTCTTTCTGAAAGTGATTTGAAAAGATGGATATCAATCTGTCTGTTAATGTACAGAGCTTCAGTCAGGATATGGTTAGCTTAGCTTAGCATAAGTACAGGAAGCAGCGGGAAAAGTCAGCCTGGCACTGTGCAAAGTCTAAAAATCCCCTTATCCTCACCACTAGAGCTCACTGATTAACATGTGTAGTTTGTGTGTTTAATCTATATCTAAAGTGGAACATGAAAATGCCAATTTGTTGCTTTAGGCACAAGAGTTGGTGCAGTGTGCATCTTGTCATCACAGGAAGGTTTCCAGCTTTGGTACCATTTATGTGCAGACACCAAAAGCCAACACCAACCAAACTGGTCATCAACCATACCAGCTATAGACTAATCCAGCTTTTAGTGAAAATAAACAAGTGTTAGCATTTTACCTGGAAACCCTCACAGTAACTCTACGATTTATGTAAAGAGTTCTGCTTTTTAACCAAATCTGCTTTTTGTACAGCTTTTGCCATGAGACATCTTCAGGAGTTCCTGCAGAACTTGCTACAAATTGATGGGTAGTCAATGAAATGTTGCTGAAACAAAATTTACAAGTGTAACATCTTAAAACTCTTCAATGTGTTTAACCCTGTTTAGCCTGTGCTGTTAACAGCTGCTGTGTTTGTGCCTTGAAAATCATTTTCATTTTAATTAATCTTCAGAAGTCTTCCGGCTCTGTCTGAATTCACATACCCTCCATGGTTAACATTATGATGTGTTTAATTTGACTTAATTTGTTTACAGTACAGGGAATCATGGAATGAAAATTTGTTGATTTATTATAAGAAGCTCGCAAATTCTGAAATGTGGGCTGTAGGGCTTAATTACTACACAGCACTTTCACTTCCATACTGTGGAGGATGAACAAATTGTGCTACAGTAATGTTAGTTTTATCTAGCCTTACAATAACCAATTTCACAGTAGTGTTTTTGGGACTGCTTTCACATTCCTTGATCCACTGAATGAAGCAACTGCCAGCTTTCACTGTCTGTAGAATTACATTCAGCACAACATGCCACCGCAGTAATGGCTGTGTGGCTACAGAGTGCAGCCCATAAATTGGATGAGTGTATAGCTGGAGACGTGCTGGGCAGGTGAGTAAACTGTTCCAGACTGTTCCAAACTGTTGAAGTAGTTCCAGCATGTAACTCCTAAAACCACAAATTGGTGTAAAATATTTCTTTTTGAGTACAGAATTTTAAAAAATGGATACAAAATGTTAATTATTTAACCTTGAGGTATCATTTTTGCCATTCTTGACCTTGAAAAGAGCTTTTTGAAAAAAAAGGGTTCACTTACTTGGTATTTCAGAAGATTTCAGTGAAACCTTGTGGGCTTTCTCGGTGGATGGAGTTTGCTCAGTTGTCATAGAGATGTTTTTTGCGTAACTATGGAATTTTGTTCATGTCTTAACAGGTGGTCATATATGGTGAAGAGGTTGTAAGGCCTGTCTCTGTTAAAGGATGGTGTCTAGTGTGGGTTGCAGATGACCTTCTTGGTCCTTCTATGGCTGAGGAGCTAAATTATGTTGAAGATTTGACGTCAAGTTTATATAACTGTTGTTCAGCAGAATTTCAGTGACTACACATCTATATATAGTTCTACACGATCTCCTGGAGACATATGTCTCGGCAAAACTTTACAAAAGTGCTTAAAAAATGAACTTTTTTACACACTACAGCATTACTGCATAGGTTTAGTGATTGTTAAGTGATATGTCACCACAGTAGTGGTGGCTTGTTTATTTCCACCTTCAACCCAGACCAGTCTTTGTCAAGGAGTTGCCAAATATACTAGATGAGCACAGGTGTTGATCTCTGTACAGGTACTCCACTTGGCAACCTCACTGTGATAAAAAGACTGAAAAGTCACTGTGTTTAGCTATTGGTCTCGAAGAAATAATTACAGCCTGTAGCTGACCTTGAAACTTCAAACTGTTGTTTTTAAATTTTTGTATACAGATGAGATGTTGGTAGGAGTAATTTTGAACTTTGGAGGGAGCCAGGCTGCCTCTTTCTCCCTGCTTCTAGTCTTTGTGCTAAGCTAGGCTAACCACATCCTGATTCCAGCTCTGTACTTAACACATGCACAAGACTGATATGGCTATTCTCCTCTTTCAGAAAGAAACCAAATACTTATTTCTGAAAACGTGGAACTATTCCTTTAAAGTAATGGAACACATTGTTTTTTACAATGTCACTTTATGTGAAATGGCTACAGGAAGACGGTAAACCACCTGATTCAGTACATGCATTCAATAAAACCATCTCTTTCTTCTTCTCTGTTAACAAATGAAAACAATATTACCCAGCTTTGTTGCAAATAAAAGAATCTATGCTTACTGCTTATCTGTAATTGTAGTTCCCCTGGGAAGTGTGCTGTTTCATTATTAGACTCCATTAATATTCAGAGGGATGGGAACACAGCTGATATTTCCAGCTCCAGCTGAAGGCCAGGGCTCTCCCCTTGTTGCAGGTCCACATTCCCACTCTCATTACAGCAATTCATTACAGCTTTTAATGAAACTGCTAACATTTAAGGCATGCTGCAAACAATGACATACTTTGCATTAGCAGAAGCAACTATTTGGACTCACTCCCAGACTATACTATCACAATTATGCACATTTTGTACATAAAATCTGTGTTCAAATAGTGCAACAAAAGTTTTTTAAAAACACAAATCGCATTACAAACAGACCTGGTGACTAATTAGCCGATTATTGTTTAATATTTACACATTCACTTTGTTACCAAATTGATGTTATTTTTATGGACCTAAATCAGTGTCATCAGACTTCTAGAAAACATGAAATAGTGGAAATACATACATTCATGAAGCACTACAGCTTCAGTGTGTCACACCAGGCCAGTGGAAAGGAGGTATAAATCTGAATCTACAAATTATACCCACAACAGAGTACCAACTTTGAGGCAAAATGATGTAAAGTTACGCTGTGGTATCAGTCTTATTGTGAACCACAGTCTGTAAACGTCAAGTTTGTGTGCACAAAGCAACAAGGGAAAGGAAGACTCAAATGCAGCCAGATGAACAGACAGAAACTGTTGAGTGATAATGATGATGCATAAGCTTACAGGCAATGGCAGCGAGTCCAAAACAAAGAAGTTGAGAATGCACAGGTAAACAGGAATGGTCCAGGTAAAAGGTGCAGGTGGATAGGCAGGCAAGCAGATACAGATAAGGGTTCAGGTTCAGGTTCAGGTGACTGGAAAGCAAAAGAACAAAGCAGCATTGGCAATCTGGCCAGGAGCAGGTGGAGATGGGCTGGTATGAATACTGATAAGGTAAATGGGAGAATAGGGCACAGGTGAGCAGGTGGATGCAGGAAGAAAGGTGTGAGGGTATCTGGTGGACTGGTAGTGAATGAGCAAAACAGGACCATGGCTGCTGTCATGGCAGTGAAAGCATCTGGTTTGTCTGGTGTGGTATGGCTGTACAGTTCCAGTAATGTCACCACACAGAGCGCCAGCTATTTCTTTAATTTAAGAGGAAAGGACATAAACCATAAAACCTCCTGCCATCTCCTCTCGTCATGCTGCATTCCTGAATGTCCACATTTATATGACTATGATTCTTGTGCTTGATACAACAGAAATACGATGTGAGACAGGGAAAAGCATGTAGGAGGAAAATACTTAACAGAATAGATGAGGCAAAGGTCTCAAGGCAGCAGAATAAACATGTTCCTCAGTTGTTGTTGCTGCGTTTAAAAATATTCCCCATGAAGTACTGTTTTATTATCCTAGACATTAATGTTTTATTTGCCACATGTATTGGAGCTGTCTGTTGGCTAAACCTTTTTTAATGACCCTGCATGCTCCAGGTCCACATCCCCATTCTCATCAAGAGCTGAGTAATTCATTACAGCTTTTAATGAAGCTGCTAACATTTAAGGCCCGCTGCACAAAGGTGGTTCACCTCGTCTTAAGCGTGACTTCAAAGCTGTTTACCAGCAGGGTGGTAAAGGCCAGGATGGTAGCTGCATACACAGAGGACCTCATTTGTGAAGGTAACTGTATTTAATCTAGATTTAGTCCAGCAATTCTTTAAGAAGTGTTGTGGAGAAATACTTGTGGGAAATTAAAGGACTGACTTGCCCTGAGTTAGACATTATTATAAGTAACTTAAAGAATATCTTCAAGGTATTAGAATGCTGAGATTAGACAGCCATCGTTTGAAAGCAAAATTCACCTTTTTCTGCCCCTGGTTCCTGCAGTAAACGTCCTATTCATTTTTCCCATAGACGATGTAAGGTGAGTCAGTTGGACCACTTGTACAGCTTGGATTGGCTTAAAACTCTACCTTTTAAATCATTGGTGCAAAAGATGACAGCAGTCCTCTGACTATCTTCTTATGCATGTCAATGGCGGCTGGATTTGTGGATATTATAGTGTTTAGACCCATCCACCAGGACAAAGTGACAAAGGTAACATGAATCTATATAATCATTACATGTATCTGAGAGAGTCCTGTGTTAAAAAAAACATTACAGAATGGGGAAAAACACTTATGGTTGAACCTAATTATCTTAATCATTCATTTGGAATTGAAAGAGATGGTTAACATCACTGAAAAATGTCAAATTTGTGTTGTACTTCTACCAGGTTTGGTAATATGAAAGACACAGTCCTTCATTTTTTTGGTCATATAAATTTAAGATAAATTTACACAGTAGTGAATTTTAAATTTCACAACTTTAGTGTCCTCTAGTGGTAGTGTGACCCACTGTTCATAACCAGGGACATCATGGAACACAAATTTTCTCTGGGATTGTCTCATACCATTGCAATAATTAAAATATGCTATGATTACATAAAAAATGTACACACTGACTTCTTTCTTATTAAATTGTTTTTAAGTATGAAATTTAAAATAAACATTACAAGGTGATCTTAGTTAAAAATATAGACAGGCTTTGCTGCTGTATATTCTAATATTACTGATGTAAATAAACCTTTTAAAAAATTAGAAACTAATAATGACTAAATAGACAATAGCAGGTTCATCATAGCAGGTTCTGTAGATGGAAATGTCCACCGTGACTGAAACATGGATTACCATGACGATTGGTTCAGTCACTCATGTCTGTCTTAGGATGTATTGGAATAACTGGTGAATAATAATTGGTGAGTCCTTAATTTTTGATCTAGGGCCATCATCAGGCAAACATTTAAATATGTCCAATACTTGTCATAGATTCATAATAAATTTAATGTCATTCCCATCAGCCTCGTGTGTCTTTTGTGTTTCGTGCTAATTATCAAATGTTAATTAGCATACTAACATGCCAAATTAAGATGGTAAACGTGGTAGCCATTAACCAAGCTAAACATCAACATGTTGACATTGTTACTGTGAGCATGTTAGCAGGATATATTGACTGTCAGAGTATGGGTCAAGCTCCAAAAATCCTGGACCCTTCACCGACCAAAATGCAACATGCTGCCATCTTTCAATTAGACTCTCTCTGCCTGGTAAAAGTCCACATCTTTCTCACTCATATGTAAATGTGTAGTCTTTTAGTGTACGCAGAATAGACCTGATTTGATGAAAAACTCATTCTTAATCCTCCTCTTCCTCATCTTCTTCCTCCTCCTCCATCCATTCAGGAAAAATCACAACAGCCAGGAGCTCCCTCAAAGCTCAGGAGTAAACAGACCTTCACACTTGATGATCTTCGAACTTGATGATATTTATACACCAGCTTGGATGAAGGCAAATACCTTTATCTACAGCCCTCACAAAGAGCCAAAGTTAATATAAATCCTTGGAAGAAAACACAGTAGCAAAGTGATGTAAGAGTGATAATCAGAAACAGTGCACATTGTACACAGCAATTTGATTTGTTGATAGTGATAGAATGTTAAAAAAGTTGGACCGCTGTGTACAATGTAACACATGGAAAATGGAATACAATTTGCAAACAAAGAGATAGAGGTGTTACCTTAATGTGCGCCAATATATATCAGTCCCATCTCCAATGAATTATATTGCTGTGCAACTATGCAGCATCAGATAATGTTAGTCCTTTAAAGTTCCTTTAATATTTCTCATATCTAGCCATGCATGTTGAATGATTCTGTACCAAGTCAACTTTTCTGAAGGGTTTATAAGTCGGAACTAATAAATAGCTAATATGTGTTTTACTTAAGCTTTATGTATCTGTTAAAAAATCATTAACAAGAACAACCTTTGGATTTCCAGGATGAGCCCTTTGGCTGGTGTTTATCCTTTCTATTCGGTAATTATGCAGAAAGAAATGCTGGTAATGATAATACCATAACAATAATAATAAGACCTCAGTTCTGAATATTAATAAGTAAGAAATTTTCTAATTAACATTTTTGACATATACTTAATGAAAACAATACAAAAACAATATCTTTGATGTTTGACCTCATCAATTTCAATTAAAAATATAATATGTGTGTTAGTAGAGTAGTTGTTAGGTGGACCCAAATGTAAGACACAGACACAGGTGTGGAAGAGTTATGAAGGTTTGTACTGGGGAATGAAGGCGACATGGAGAGGAGATGATGGCTGGCAGGGAATGAGGATGCGAGATCTGAAAAGCTCCCAACCCTCACAAAGAACACTGGCAACAGCACTATGCACTTTAAAATGAACATGCAGCTGCAGTGGAACGAGAAACAAAAGAAAAAACAGACATATAATGCTATTCTGTTTTCAACCCCTGCATCAACAATAAAAAAAATCTGTGGCCAATAGACGCATAAAGAGCATCATTTTCAATGAAATTCCAAAAATAATGTCATTGAATTTGGAGCCATATGAATTTGGGTCCCAGGTCTACATCCTCAGAACTGAGTTTATCTGAGTGTGAGAGTGAGAGTTTGGTTCTGTTGTTCTTGGCAGTTTATGTGTATTCTGTGCTTCTTTCATGTGTCTGATTGCATCACTTCATCTCCTGTCCTGTAACAGCTCAGTATTACAAGGTTTTGATCCAAAAGCAGGACTAAGAGAGTTCATTTTTACTGACAACAGTCAATAACAGACAATAACTAGCAAAGTAAGACAAAATCACCAGTTAGGGATCAGTCAAAGAGGCAGAAGTCCAAAAAGCAGACAGGCAGAGATGATGGCAGGGTTAAGTTGAAAACGTGTAAGATGATCTAGTGTAGAATGACTCGGAATGCAAGGATACTGGAGAAGTAGGAAGAGGTGTACAGGTGGGCGGAGAAGGTCAGGTGATGGGAAATGGTGTGAACGCAGAGGTTCCTGCAGGGCAGGAGGGAGTGGAAGATCTGAAACAACAGGAGTGAGTGAGCAAGTATGTGGTGAGGGAAGAAAACATGGAACTAGAATCAGGTTGATGTATTTTGGTTTCCCACGAACATTGTTGCCTCTTAGTGTATTAATATTTACCATAAAACTATTCTATCTTAATTTTTTTTGAGTATTTTTTTGTGTTTTATATATGGTGCCAGTCAAAGGTTTAAAGACACCTTCTCATTCAATGGTTTTTCTGTGTTTGAACTCTTCTCTACATTACAGATCAATACTGAAGACATTAACACTATGAAAGAACACACACTGTGTGGAATTATGTGGTGACCAAAAAAAGTGTGAGCAAAGCTGAATATTGTAGATCCTTCAAAGTCGCCCCCTTTCACTTTGATGACAGCTTTACACACTGTTGGCCTTCAGCTTCAGGAGGGACTTCCCGTATATGCTGAGCACTTGTTGCCTGTTTCTCCTTCACTCTGTGGTCCAACTCATCCCAAACTGTCTCCGTTGGGTTCAGGTCAGGTGATTGTGGAGGTCAGGTCATCTGATGCAGCACTCCATCACTCTCTTTCTTGGTTGAATAGCCCTCACTCAGCCTGGAGGTTTGTTTTGAATGCGTTAAAAAATTGCATCAAATAAACTGTGCTTCTTTGACAAATCTAAAAGGTGTTGGTATAACACTTTGTGTTTATTGCATTTGTTCTTTCATAGATTTAACGTCTTCAGTATTAAATAACAGTGATGAAAATAAAAAAAATAAGAAAACCCTTTGAATTAGCAGGTGTGTCTAAACATTTGAATGGTACTGTATGTTTTATATCTTTTGTTTTTCTCAGGTGGACCTGAACTGCACCCAGAGTAAATATTTTGAAATCAAAATCACCAAATTCTCAGTTCTTTTCTGAGTTTGATGATCTTGTACAAATCCCAGCACTGAACTGCACCTACTGAACTTCACTCACAGAGTGTGTGTGGAGGGCAGTACCAGGATCAGTCCAGGAGTTGACTGAGTAATGAGCTGCTGCTCCCTTAAGTCAGCACCTAAATACTCTCAGAGACTCAGTCCGCAGCACACATTAGCTCAATGGCGCTTTCTTACGAATGTCGGTCCTGAACGTCTATTCTGAAACATCTGTCTAGTAGGTAAATGAAGGAAAACTTTGTAACTTTCCAACAGAAAATCTAACAATCATACCCAATTCATGTCATTGTGATGCAGTGATTGGCCAGGAAGGTGGAGGTGAAAAGTTGGCAGAGAGTGAACTTCTCCATCAATCTATTTTTCATTCTTCATGCAACTAATTTTGCCATTTTTCATGTAACAGCCAAATGCAAGACTGTAACTGTTATCCCCATTTGTATGATCAATCAAGTCAAAACCACAAAGAATTCTCAGAGAGCAATCAAGGAAGTGAGGACAGTTGGCTTTTATCCCCACTTTTGAGTTTAGCCATTCACAGCAAGCATTTTTTGATAAGACACGTGTGGCGACCCATTTCATTTGAGGCCTTCAGTCTTCATTGAATTGTTTACTGCAGTATCTGATGTTACCTCAGTGTTGCTCTCACTATGGTCAGTGTGGTCACAGATCTGTCTGAGGCTTTGTTACCCGTCTGTCACTGTACGCTCTGTTTCCCTTTGTCTGGACTGTCACCTTGTCTCGACTTGCCACACTCGTGTAAACTCCTCTTGTTCACCTTTCAGACCTCTTCCTGTCTCTCTCATCCAGCCTTCACCCTTTCCCTGGTGAGAGTTGTGTATCCTGTTTAGAAACTCTGACAGAATATTAATCTCAGAGACTGTCCACAGAGGAATGTATATCAACAAAATCTGCCTCGCCACATGAAATTTAAAATGTGAAGAGATATTTGTGGGGGGTTTTAGTGATGTTTGCTCTGCAGTCAGTATCGATCTGACTCTATTTATTTCTGCAATTCTCCAAGCCAAGGCTCTCTGCGTGTGTCCAGCTGAAGCCGAGTCGTAAATAATGAGTGAAGTGTATGGAGAAGGTGTACTGGAGGTCGTGCAGATGGACTTCATATAGACAGAGAGAATTCAGACTTAAGCTAGAAAACATAAAACTGGAAAGGAAATATAACTAGTTTGGGTGTTTAGGGAAACAGACTTAAAGGACCAAGGAGCAATTTGATTGGTCTGAAGTTGGGCTTTATTCACATACTTTAGATAAAAATTATTTCTGTAAGTGTAGAACTTTTATCACAACTGTACTGTAGACTGTAAAAAAAACCTTCAACAAAACATTGGACCAATCACATGACTTGACTTGCTAAAGCACAAGTGCAAACTTCTTTTCAATACAAATAATACAACATTTGTGACTTGCGCTTTCACACAAAGAACAGGCACACACTCACTGTTAGTTACTGCACAGATCAACAGTTAAACTAAAACTGCATACTTAAGAGAGATGAGTGTGGTCATGGTGCAGTGCTTCCCAGAGTCTTGACATGGGTTTGCCTGTAGGGGTGAGCAGATCAGCAAAGGGAAGCATTAGAATGACACTTAAAAACAATAAGCAGTAAAAACCTGAATGAAATCGATTAAGATTTTAAAAATTAGATGAAATGAAATAAAATAAATACATGAAATGAAATGCAAATGACAGCTATAGTGCAGTCACAAGTTGTAAGTTTCCCTAAATGCAACAATTTAAAGTGCATTATAGAAGTCAGCCCATCAAAGGCGCAGGAGAACAGCAGAGATTTTAATTTAGATGAAAGTGGCAAAGGCTGGTGTGCATTTGAAATCACCACATTAATGACGCATTCACCTGCACATGGCTGCCCTCTGATTACATTGTGCATTAGCTGATTTTTAATGTTAAAAAAAATATAAGTAGGGATGTTGATAATTGTAATCTGGTACTATTCAGTTTCAGGTCACAATCACTTTTTGCAGTATCGCCCACCCCTAGTTGCCATGTTTGGTTAACAAAAGCCTGCTTCAATGGATACAATGCTATGGTGGTCATATATAGTGTTTTTATTCCTCACATGACCAACTATATTAACATGCACGGTGTTGTAAGTCGTAAACAAACATGGAATTTTTGTGTTCAGTACATTTCAGAGACATTGATGTATAGTAACATAGTTACTGCACAGTACATAACACAGTCAGTGATGCATTATGGTAACCTGCCTGTATCAACTGCACTTTATTTTTAACTAGTTTGATTCTTGCTGTGAAATCTGCTGGGAATCTTTCCTTCAGTGCTTTGTTGACCGCGTCACTCCACCCTTACAGCACATGCGTGGTCTTATGGGATTTGTTGTCATCATTTTGAATAGAAGTTTGTCAGAGCAGAACTGCTTTGGCACAGGTACAATAGAACAGAACAGCTGTGCCTAATGGCTGTTGTCATGTCATGGTAATCCTGTTGTGGTAATCAGGTTGTCTGGCAGACATCCAGTAGTAGTGATGTTTCTGGGATTTCATCCTCATTAAATGTCTCCCCACAGCTTTGACGAGTAGGCAGACGCCTCCTGGATGCTGTCCTTGAGACGTAGAGATGTGGGGGCATTTTGTAAGAAATACTGGGGGAGTGGAAACAGGGGAGTTATGACTTTTCATGAGATAACCGATTTCATGCAGTCATTTTCATCCACATGAATTCTAATGATGGTCCCTCTCTGCGTGAGCATAGCTGCAGAGGAAGTCCAGTACAGCCTGACCTAAAACTGTGTTATCTTTGAAGCAGTTGTAATTGACAATATGACAATGTGAAAGGGGTTGATCAATGTGATGAACCAACAGAGAATTATCACCTGAATCTGAAGCTCCCCTCGGAGCTTCATCATGATTTTCAGCTCATTGTTTAGCTATCCGGCTAGCAACACCCGTTTTGGTTGATGGCTCTCACTGTGTTGTTGCTTTTTACACAGGAAAAGGCTTGAAAAACCCATCGAACACTACCTGCTCAGCCACAAACATCAGACAAATGGCATAGGAGACTAGCTGGTGAACATAGATAGAACATAGAGACCAAAGATAGAGCTAAAAGGAGAGAGACTTGACTTTTATCAGGTGGATACAAACACAACTCCAAACGAATGATCATGTTACTCTTTAACTGCTGGATGTGTAAAGAAGGAAGTTCACCATATTGACTGAACAGGTTGCAAGTGTTGCTCACTATTTGTGTCCGCTGCCCCCAAATGGCAGGACTTTAATCACTGTCTTAATTGTTAATGTCTGTGTTGTAAATTAGGTTTTTATGTAATTGTAACCATATCATGAAGATTTTCCCGTCATTAAACAGTAGGGGTGGGTCACCCTGCCTCACGAAGAGCTGCTAACACAAACAGAGTTCCATTTACAGGTTTAGATAAGATATTGCAGTGTCAGATGATGGTGAAAATGCTGCTTGAGATGCTTGCTACCCATTCTAACGGTGTGGTTTGAGTGATAGTGCTGTTTGTTGGTCAGTCAGTCCACCACTCCAGACAGACTCATTAAGAGAAGCTTCTAACCTCAGTGGAACTTAAACCTTTATTGTTAAATAATAATTGAAAAATTGTCTGCATTTGAAAAATAGTATAAGCCTTCAGAAGTGTTTACTGGTCAAGTCTTAGTCAGACTATACTTTAGTAAAGAAGCATATTCTGTACCTGTTTTCAGCCTGTAGAATCAAGCATATTTCACAGCAGCGTTCAGTATGTCTAACTTTGGCAGCCGTTTGAATTTATTTTTAAACAATGACTGTTTCATTCCACTTGTGTGTGGAGAAATAACATTACATAATCACAACCAAATGACTCCACTACCACATCAGGCTCTCGACAAGCTCCAAAAAAAGCATCTCTCCCTCAGATTGCTCCATGCCGGAAGAGGAAGCATTTCAGTAGGTGAAGTTCTCCTTTGCTGTCAGTTTGATAAGGCCAACATAATATGACCGCTTGTTATTTGAACAAACCTTGTTGACTGCTTGGCTCCCTTGGTGCCCTATCAAAACTCCGCTGCTGGGTACTGCTGTTGTTAAGTGTCTTACAGCGCAGCTCTCATTTTTCAAAGTGCTTCTAGATAACAGGCGTCAGTGTGTGGGAGAGGCCTATGGGAATCAGCTCCCTGATGTGGAGGAGCAGCCTGACGCTTACAGTAGCTACAGTAGATCATAGAGCAGAACAGCTGTCACAACACTGGGTGTCAGTGCAATCGAGAGAGAGACCGTCGATGTGTGCATTCTGTGTATGTGCAAGTGTGTGTCTTTGTTTGTGTATCTCCGGTGATTGTCTATTTGCATGCATTTGTATGACCCCAACTGAAAAAATGTTGGGACACTGTGTAAAACATGAATAAAACAGACAGTGATCATTTGCTAATCCTTTTTAACATATACTCAATTTAAAACAGCACAAAAACAATATATTTAATGTTAGACCTCATCAGCTTCATTGATTTTTGTAAATATCTGCTTATTCTGAATTTGATGCAGCAACATGTTTCAAACAGGTTGGGACAGGAGCAACTAAAGACTGGGACAGATGTGGGATGCTCCAAAAACACCTGTTTGGAACATTCCACAGGTAAACAGGTTGATTGGTAACAGGTGATAGTATCATGATTGGGTATGAAAGGAGCATCCTGGAAAGGCTCAGTCGTTCACAAGCAAGGATGGAGAGAGGTTCACCACTTTGTTAGAACAGAATACTGCCAGAATCGGGGGCACACAGATCAAGACCAGGTTAACACTCACTGAAGCTGTATTGGAGAACGAGTATAAGAATGATTCTGATTCATCACTACTTGTTACCATGATCAATAGATATGATTATGGTAACAGACCACAACAATCAGAGTCAAGTTTCAGTTAACAGGAATTAGCCTAACACCTCACAAGTTTACAGAGAAGAATATTGACCATATGGCAGATGTATATATATAGGCAGCTTTGTGTGTTTGTTTGAGAGAGAGAGAGAGAGAGAGAGAGAGAGAGAGAGAGAGAGAGAGAGCAATCAGATGCAGTAACTGTGATAGACGAACAAGTAAATGAAAGCTGCTGGAATGGGAGATTTGCTGTGACAGTCAATTTGAGTCAATATACTTCCTCCACTTACAGACACGCACACACACACATACACACACACACACACACACACACACACACACACACACACACACACA
>JBBMOE010000306.1:0-18305 GCA_037975065.1 Chaetodon trifasciatus
CACACACACACACACACACACACACACACACACACACACACACACACCTGCGTCATTTCCTATACACAGAGGGTCTGAGAGCATTCAACTGAGTGCTCTCTGCCAGTTGCGCGCAAGGAAGGCTGCGTCGTAGAACAGTCTCTGGAGTTTGTTCTGTGGATAGAATAAATATGGAGAAGGTCGTGTGTTATGATAAGGTACCATTTTATGATTTATATTGATAAAGAGAGCGTTCCACGGATTTTAATCCGCCGGGTTTCAGATATTCTTATTATCATCTAGTACACCGGACACTATTTGAATCACCGAGGCTCGTCCCGGTGAAGGCAGAGCTAAAGCTTTTGATTTGCACGACACAAAAAGACAGCAGGACTCAAAGAACATTTCTGTTTTGTTCAGCACCAGAAGAATGCGAGCACCCACTGATGAAACGGTTTGTTTGGAGCTGACACAACGCGTCCCGGTCACCTGTTGAAGTTGCCCGATGCGCAGAGAGCTGCTCCACGTTTTGCTTTCAAACGGGAGGATAGACTTGAAGAGCGCTTTAACAAATGCCCGATCCGTCCTCCGGTCTGTATGATGCACTGATTCCCCGTTATGTTGTAGGATGAGCGCTGATCTGGAGCGCGTTTCCCTCAACACATCGGTGAACTCGACCGGCTCGGGCGGCCGTGCGCTCTCGGCGAACGTCCGGCGGCTCCACAACGCTCTCAATCTGCTGCTCAGCGACCTGGAGAGAGAGCAGTTCATCCACTGTCTCAATGTGTACCACGCCAAGCGCAACGTCTTCGACCTGGTTCAAACTCTTAAAGTGATTCTCAACACGCCCGGCAAACGACAGCTGCTGCCCATGCTGCGCCTGGTCATCCCGAGGTCCGACCAGCTGCTGTTCGACCAGTACACGTCCGAAGGACTGTACCTGAAGACAGACCTGCTTCCCAGCAACGGCAGCGCAGAGGGCTTTGGAGACGAGGGCGACCCGACCCTGCAGAAATATGTCAGCTCCATCCATGAGCAGCCCGTCACGGCGGGCTGTCCGGACGGTTTCATGGCCGCCGCGGAGCTGTCAGCGTCCATGGCCCAGCCGTTCTTCGAGAGTTCATGCGGAGAAGTGCGCCAAGTCACCCTGACGCGTTCCAGGAGCCACGAGGGTCTGGGTTTCAGCATCCGCGGGGGGTCGGAGCACGGCGTGGGGATATATGTGTCCCTAGTGGAGCCGGGCTCTTCGGCCGAGAGAGAAGGACTGAGGGTCGGGGACCAGATAGTGACCGTGAACGACTTGATGTTTGACAGTGTCACTCACATCGAGGCGGTGAAGGTAGGCGCTTCTGCAGGCGTGCGTGAGTTTGACAATCAGAATTCCCTCTAAAACAACTTCAGGTTAATCTCCAGGAGAAAAGGAATCCACTAACAGTGTGTGTGGGCCTGTTAATGTGTGTGTGTTCCAGATGTAAACACTGTATGCTGCAGGCAGGGAGAACATGCATTACAAAAGCAGTGGGCCATGCAGAGCTGCCCTACAAAACAACTGTAGGTTGTGACTGCTGCTTCCTCTGCGGGCCCTCGGGTCCCGTTGAGAGCTGCTACTTCCTTTTTATTAATTCTTCTACACCACTTGACTGGGACTTAATGCTCTGCCGCTGGCACAGGGAGCCAAGATGAACTCAAATGTTCAGAGGCAGATGGAATGAAGGCCCTTTTCTCTTTTTACAAAGAGGAAAGCAACAGCAAATGCTTTACATGTTTTCGTGTCACAGACACCAGGAGTCCTTGGTGAGAATTATTCTCAGGGAACAACATGTTTCATTTGTTCATGAATTTGAATTAACTCCATGCATGTGGAGATAGCAGATGTTATCATCTGCTATCTACATATATTAAAGTCAGTATTCTACATTCTGTTATAGAATTTCTCATTAATTGTGTGTTAGATGGTCAGACATGGAATTAAGGGGTCAGTTTAACCAAATATATGTTTACACTTAACCTCAAATTGTTGGTTGTCCTGCAGATGGTTTTGGTTTGTCCAGGTTTTGAGATATCTGTGTTTATAATGTCAGGCTGCACTCCGCCTCACCCTCAATGACTGAGGCTGGACTTCCATTATTTGTTTTTGCATTAACAAAAGCTTAAAAATAGTGAACTCTGTTACCAAGTGGTCAGACCAGAAGTGGCAGGGTGAAAGTTACTCTGGGGCAAGACATGAAATAATGCACAGGGCTTGCAGTCCACAAGTTGATAAGTGCAGATATATCTGTTTGCAAATTCTTTCATTTTGTCAGCCTCTGTCAATGCCTGTGCACTCACAGTAAGGTTTATCTCAAAACCCATCAGATAAGGAATATTTTAGGAGCTGGTGTGTGTGTGTGTGTGTGTGTGTGTGTTTGTAAACAACCATCTGCATTCTGTCATGGTGTCATCAAATTTAGTTTTTACTGTTTTTTTAACTGGACTTTGAATAGATTGATGTATTGAAATGTCTGATAATTTGCTGCAATTTGAGATCTGAGGACCAACTCAAAGAGCACGACTGTTCTCTAGATTACTGTCTACAATCAAGCTCTGGAGGAGAACTGTCTTGTCTGCAGCTCCTTGGTAATTTACCAGTGGCACTGACATGTCCTCAGTGTTTTGAAAATAACATAGAATTTCTTTTGTAAGATACATTTATTTTCAGTATGATATTCATTTTAGATGTTCATAAGAAATCTAACATCCGTTGCTGCCAAGTTGGTTTTGGCTGGATGTGAGGTTAACTTCCATGTTTTTAGTGGACAGTTAGCGCTGTACAATAGCACTGCCTCTGTCGGCCTCTCTTTATACATCCAGATCTCACCACACTTAGAAATGAAGATGAACAGAAGCACTATGCTGTGTCATATTCTAAGTATACTTGACAGTGTTCCCAGCTGCAAATTGATTGTACCATGTCCTCCAGTTCCTGAATGTTTGGACTCCTGAGTTGAACATAGCAAGTTTGAAATCGCAAGAATGTGAGTTTGAACTATGGCATGCTTTGCATTAAGGAAGACTTACTATTTGCCTGTGCCAGGACATAGGACTAGGGGGGAACAGGGGACTGAGTGTACAAAGATACTCGAATGAATGGCTGTGAATGTGGGGAGATAGAGAATGTGTATATACAGGGTCCAAAACTTTGTGCTTCACCTCTGTACCAGACTACAAAGTATATTTCCATCCACCAGTTGTTATGCACATTTCCAATTTGTGCACAATTCAGAATCAGAATCAGATTCAGAATCAGAATTAAACCTGAAACATCAGAAAACACTTTTTATGCTTGGTTGGGGTGGAGAAGAGCAGATGTGCGATGGAAACAGACTTCACATGCTTCAAGACATACATGAAGCATGTGACATAAATATCCACTGAAGCTTCCACTCCACTACAGAGATGAGGAATAGTGACAGATGAAAGCATCACATTTGTGTGATGCAATGAGGTGACTGTAACATTTCTTTTCTTTCCACTGATGGAGATGTAACTGTTTTGACCTTAAAGCTTACAAGTAAGGGCAGCTAGTCTAAAACAAAGTGGTGGAGAATTCACAGGTAAACAGGAATAGGGCAAGTGAAAGGTACAGGTGGACAGGCAGGTAAGCAGATACAGATAAGTTTTCAGGTTCGGGTTCAGGTTCAGGTGGAGATAGGCTGGTGGTAAATGGGAGAATGAGACACAGGTGGATGTGGCAGTCAAGTGGAAAAGGCTGATGGTATCTGGTGGACTGGTAGAGAATGTGCAAAACAGGACTGAGGCATCTGTTGTTAAAGTCATCTTGCTTTGGTTTGTCTGGAGTGGTATAGCTGTGATTGACAGATCCTATAATTTAATCACCCAGAGTGCCAGCCATTATTTTAATTTAAGGGGAGACATTATAGGTGAATAGGGTAAAAATGATAACTTCTAGATATCACCGTGAAACTTCCCCAGCTGATTGCTTACATTATGACAGTTATTTTTCATATTACAAGTTTTCTTAAATTGTAGTAGTTTGAATATGCAAATGAGAATTTATTACATATACATCAATTTGCATAAATGTCCAGAACAGAAATCTGAACTAAAATAAACACCTGGATGGAGAGACAGACAAAGGAAAAACACATTATTCAGAAAACCTGCCACCTCCTCTCGTCATGCCGCATTCCTGAATGTCCACATTTATATGGCTTTGATTCTTGTGCTTGATGCAACAGAAATACGATGTGAGACAGGGAAAAGCATGTAGGAGGAAAATACTTAACAGAATAGATGAGGCAAAGGTCTCAAGGCAGCAGAATAAACATATTCCTCAGTTGTTGTTGTTGTTGCTGCGTTTAAAAATATCTCTAATGATGTACTGTTTTATCATCCTAGACATTAATGTTTTATTTGCCACATGCGTTTGGACTGTCTGCTGAACTTTTTTTTATGACCTTGCAAGCTTTCTAACTGAGTCAGACTCTAATACACTCTACCTACAGCAATTTCCTAACAGAAACAACACTTTTGCTTGAGTCTGAATGGCTCAGGCCTTGGGCAATGTCTTATTTAAGAGCAAATAAAGAGGCTTTTTCACCTGCCTATACAAGACTTTATTGAATCAGTCCAGCATGAGGGGAAAAAGAAGCTGAACAGCTTTCCCCTGACAGCACTAAAGATGAGTTGCATCTTATTTTGTTTGCCCCATCAGACAAACAGGCAATCCTGGATATTTGTGACTTATAGACAGAGCTGCTGTTTGGTTTTGCTGTCAACACCGGCAGTTCCAGAATAGCTGCCAGGTTTTTGTCTTTAAACACAAACTTTAATAGAAGGTTAGGCATTGCCAAGATCTTTTGGTTAAGTAAAGTTTGAACATAATACGCCTGTTCTCTTTCTTTCTGAAAGTGATTTGAAAAGATGGATATCAATCTGTCTGTTAATGTACAGAGCTTCAGTCAGGATATGGTTAGCTTAGCTTAGCATAAGTACAGGAAGCAGCGGGAAAAGTCAGCCTGGCACTGTGCAAAGTCTAAAAATCCCCTTATCCTCACCACTAGAGCTCACTGATTAACATGTGTAGTTTGTGTGTTTAATCTATATCTAAAGTGGAACATGAAAATGCCAATTTGTTGCTTTAGGCACAAGAGTTGGTGCAGTGTGCATCTTGTCATCACAGGAAGGTTTCCAGCTTTGGTACCATTTATGTGCAGACACCAAAAGCCAACACCAACCAAACTGGTCATCAACCATACCAGCTATAGACTAATCCAGCTTTTAGTGAAAATAAACAAGTGTTAGCATTTTACCTGGAAACCCTCACAGTAACTCTACGATTTATGTAAAGAGTTCTGCTTTTTAACCAAATCTGCTTTTTGTACAGCTTTTGCCATGAGACATCTTCAGGAGTTCCTGCAGAACTTGCTACAAATTGATGGGTAGTCAATGAAATGTTGCTGAAACAAAATTTACAAGTGTAACATCTTAAAACTCTTCAATGTGTTTAACCCTGTTTAGCCTGTGCTGTTAACAGCTGCTGTGTTTGTGCCTTGAAAATCATTTTCATTTTAATTAATCTTCAGAAGTCTTCCGGCTCTGTCTGAATTCACATACCCTCCATGGTTAACATTATGATGTGTTTAATTTGACTTAATTTGTTTACAGTACAGGGAATCATGGAATGAAAATTTGTTGATTTATTATAAGAAGCTCGCAAATTCTGAAATGTGGGCTGTAGGGCTTAATTACTACACAGCACTTTCACTTCCATACTGTGGAGGATGAACAAATTGTGCTACAGTAATGTTAGTTTTATCTAGCCTTACAATAACCAATTTCACAGTAGTGTTTTTGGGACTGCTTTCACATTCCTTGATCCACTGAATGAAGCAACTGCCAGCTTTCACTGTCTGTAGAATTACATTCAGCACAACATGCCACCGCAGTAATGGCTGTGTGGCTACAGAGTGCAGCCCATAAATTGGATGAGTGTATAGCTGGAGACGTGCTGGGCAGGTGAGTAAACTGTTCCAGACTGTTCCAAACTGTTGAAGTAGTTCCAGCATGTAACTCCTAAAACCACAAATTGGTGTAAAATATTTCTTTTTGAGTACAGAATTTTAAAAAATGGATACAAAATGTTAATTATTTAACCTTGAGGTATCATTTTTGCCATTCTTGACCTTGAAAAGAGCTTTTTGAAAAAAAAAGGGTTCACTTACTTGGTATTTCAGAAGATTTCAGTGAAACCTTGTGGGCTTTCTCGGTGGATGGAGTTTGCTCAGTTGTCATAGAGATGTTTTTTGCGTAACTATGGAATTTTGTTCATGTCTTAACAGGCGGTCATATATGGTGAAGAGGTTGTAAGGCCTGTCTCTGTTAAAGGATGATGTCTAGTGTGGGTTGCAGATGACCTTCTTGGTCCTTCTATGGCTGAGGAGCTAAATTATGTTGAAGATTTGACGTCAAGTTTATATAACTGTTGTTCAGCAGAATTTCAGTGACTACACATCTATATATAGTTCTACACGATCTCCTGGAGACATATGTCTCGGCAAAACTTTACAAAAGTGCTTAAAAAATGAACTTTTTTACACACTACAGCATTACTGCATAGGTTTAGTGATTGTTAAGTGATATGTCACCACAGTAGTGGTGGCTTGTTTATTTCCACCTTCAACCCAGACCAGTCTTTGTCAAGGAGTTGCCAAATATACTAGATGAGCACAGGTGTTGATCTCTGTACAGGTACTCCACTTGGCAACCTCACTGTGATAAAAAGACTGAAAAGTCACTGTGTTTAGCTATTGGTCTCGAAGAAATAATTACAGCCTGTAGCTGACCTTGAAACTTCAAACTGTTGTTTTTAAATTTTTGTATACAGATGAGATGTTGGTAGGAGTAATTTTGAACTTTGGAGGGAGCCAGGCTGCCTCTTTCTCCCTGCTTCTAGTCTTTGTGCTAAGCTAGGCTAACCACATCCTGATTCCAGCTCTGTACTTAACACATGCACAAGACTGATATGGCTATTCTCCTCTTTCAGAAAGAAACCAAATACTTATTTCTGAAAACGTGCAACTATTCCTTTAAAGTAATGGAACACATTGTTTTTCACAATGTCACTTTATGTGAAATGGCTACAGGAAGACGGTAAACCACCCGATTCAGTACATGCATTCAATAAAACCATCTCTTTCTTCTTCTCTGTTAACAAATGAAAACAATATTACCCAGCTTTGTTGCAAATAAAAGAATCTATGCTTACTGCTTATCTGTAATTGTAGTTCCCCTGGGAAGTGTGCTGTTTCATTATTAGACTCCATTAATATTCAGAGGGATGGGAACACAGCTGATATTTCCAGCTCCAGCTGAAGGCCAGGGCTCTCCCCTTGTTGCAGGTCCACATTCCCACTCTCATTACAGCAATTCATTACAGCTTTTAATGAAACTGCTAACATTTAAGGCATGCTGCAAACAATGACATACTTTGCATTAGCAGAAGCAACTATTTGGACTCACTCCCAGACTATACTATCACCATTATGCACATTTTGCACATAAAATCTGTGTTCAAATAGTGCAACAAAAGTTTTTTAAAAACACAAATCGCATTACAAACAGACCTGGTGGCTAATTAGCCGATTATTGTTTAATATTTACACATTCACTTTATTACCAAATTGATGTTATTTTTATGGACCTAAATCAGTGTCATCAGACTTCTAGAAAACATGAAATAGTGGAAATACGTACATTCATGAAGCACTATAGCTTCAGTGTGTCACACCAGGCCAGTGGAAAGGAGGCATAAATCTGAATCTACAAATTATACCCACAACAGAGTACCAACTTTGAGGCAAAATGATGTAAAGTTACGCTGTGGTATCAGTCTTATTGTGAACCACAGTCTGTAAACGTCAAGTTTGTGTGCACAAAGCAACAAGGGAAAGGAAGACTCAAATGCAGCCAGATGAACAGACAGAAACTGTTGAGTGATAATGATGATGCATAAGCTTACAGGCAATGGCAGCGAGTCCAAAACAAAGTAGTTGAGAATGCACAGGTAAACAGGAATGGTCCAGGTAAAAGGTGCAGGTGGATAGGCAGGCAAGCAGATACAGATAAGGGTTAAGGTTCAGGTTCAGGTTCAGGTGACTGGAAAGCAAAAGAACAAAGCAGCATTGGCAATCTGGCCAGGAGCAGGTGGAGATGGGCTGGTATGAATACTGATAAGGTAAATGGGAGAATAGGGCACAGGTGAGCAGGTGGATGCAGGAAGAAAAGTGTGAGGGTATCTGGTGGACTGGTAGTGAATGAGCAAAACAGGACCATGGCTGCTGTCATGGCAGTGAAAGCATCTGGTTTGTCTGGTGTGGTATGGCTGTACAGTTCCAGTAATGTCACCACACAGAGCGCCAGCTATTTCTTTAATTTAAGAGGAAAGGACATAAACCATAAAACCTCCTGCCATCTCCTCTCGTCATGCTGCATTCCTGAATGTCCACATTTATATGACTATGATTCTTGTGCTTGATACAACAGAAATACGATGTGAGACAGGGAAAAGCATGTAGGAGGAAAATACTTAACAGAATAGATGAGGCAAAGGTCTCAAGGCAGCAGAATAAACATGTTCCTCAGTTGTTGTTGCTGCGTTTAAAAATATTCCCCATGAAGTACTGTTTTATTATCCTAGACATTAATGTTTTATTTGCCACGTGTATTGGAGCTGTCTGTTGGCTAAACCTTTTGTAATGACCCTGCATGCTCCAGGTCCACATCCCCATTCTCATCAAGAGCTGAGTAATTCATTACAGCTTTTAATGAAGCTGCTAACATTTAAGGCCCGCTGCACAAAGGTGGTTCACCTCGTCTTAAGCGTGACTTCAAAGCTGTTTACCAGCAGGGTGGTAAAGGCCAGGATGGTAGCTGCATACACAGAGGACCTCATTTGTGAAGGTAACTGTATTTAATCTAGATTTAGTCCGGCAATTCTGTAAGAAGTGTTGTGGAGAAATACTTGTGGGAAATTAATGGACTGACTTGCCCTGAGTTAGACATTATTATAAGTAACTTAAAGAATATCTTCAAGGTATTAGAATGCTGAGATTAGACAGCCATCGTTTGAAAGCAAAATTCACCTTTTTCTGCCCCTGGTTCCTGAATTGAAAGAGATGGTTAACATCACTGAAAAATGTCAAATTTGTGTTGTACTTCTACCAGTTTTGGTAATATGAAAGACACAGTCCTTCATTTTTTTGGTCATATAAATTTAAGATAAATTTACACAGTAGTGAATTTTAAATTTCACAACTTTAGTGTCCTCTAGTGGTAGTGTGACCCACTGTTCATAACCAGGGACATCATGGAACACAAATTTTCTCTGGGATTGTCTCATACCATTGCAATAATTAAAATATGCTATGATTACATAAAAAATTTACACACTGACTTCTTTCTTATTAAATTGTTTTTAAGTATGAAATTTAAAATAAACATTACAAGGTGATCTTAGTTAAAAATATAGACAGGCTTTGCTGCTGTATATTCTAATATTACTGATGTAAATAAACCTTTTAAAAAATTAGAAACTAATAATGACTAAATAGACAATAGCAGGTTCATCATAGCAGGTTCTGTAGATGGAAATGTCCACCCTGACTGAAACATGGATTACCATGACGATTGGTTCAGTCACTCATGTCTGTCTTAGGATGTATTGGAATAACTGGTGAATAATAATTGGTGAGTCCTTAATTTTTGATCTAGGGCCATCATCAGGCAAACATTTAAATATGTCCAATACTTGTCATAGATTCATAATAAATTTAATGTCATTCCCATCAGCCTTGTGTGTCCTTTGTGTTTCGTGCTAATTATCAAATGTTAATTAGCATACTAACATGCCAAATTAAGATGGTAAACGTGGTAGCCATTAACCAAGCTAAACATCAACATGTTGACATTGTTACTGTGAGCATGTTAGCAGGATATATTGACTGTCAGAGTATGGGTCAAGCTCCAAAAATCCTGGACCCTTCACCGACCAAAATGCAACATGCTGCCATCTTTCAATTAGACTCTCTCTGCCTGGTAAAAGTCCACATCTTTCTCACTCATATGTAAATGTGTAGTCTTTTAGTGTACGCAGAATAGACCTGATTTGATGAAAAACTCATTCTTTATCCTCCTCTTCCTCATCTTCTTCCTCCTCCATCCATTCAGGAAAAATCACAACAGCCAGGAGCTCCCTCAAAGCTCAGGAGTAAACAGACCTTCACACTTGATGATCTTCGAACTTGATGATATTTATACACCAGCACGGATGAAGGCAAAGACCTTTATCTACAGCCCTCACAAAGAGCCAAAGTTAATATAAATCCTTGGAAGAAAACACAGTAGCAAAGTGATGTAAGAGTGATAATCAGAAACAGTGCACATTGTACACAGCAATTTGATTTGTTGATAGTGATAGAATGTTAAAAAAGTTGGACCGCTGTGTACAATGTAACACATGTAAAATGGAATACAATTATTTGCAAACAAAGAGATAGAGGTGTTACCTTAATGTGCGCCAATATATATCAGTCCCATCTCCAATGAATTATATTGCTGTGCAACTATGCAGCATCAGATAATGTTAGTTCCTTTAATATTTCTCATATCTAGCCATGCATGTTGAATGATTCTGTACCAAGTCAACTTTTATGAAGGGTTTATAAGTCGGAACTAATAAATAGCTAATATGTGTTTTACTTAAGCTTTATGTATCTGTTAAAAAATCGTTAACAAGAACAACCTTTGGATTTCCAGGATGAGCCCTTTGGCTGGTGTTTATCCTTTCTATTCGGTAATTATGCAGAAAGAAATGCTGGTAATGATAATACCATAACAATAATAATAAGACCTCAGTTCTGAATATTAATAAGTAAGAAATTTTCTAATTAACATTTTTGACATATACTTAATGAAAACAATACAAAAACAATATCTTTGATGTTTGACCTCATCAATTTCAATTAAAAATATAATATGTGTGTTAGTAGAGTAGTTGTTAGGTGGACCCAAATGTAAGACACAGACACAGGTGTGGAAGAGTTATGAAGGTTTGTACTGGGGAATGAAGGCGACATGGAGAGGAGATGATGGCTGGCAGGGAATGAGGATGCGAGATCTGAAAAGCTCCCAACCCTCACAAAGAACACTGGCAACAGCACTATGCACTTTAAAATGAACATGCAGCTGCAGTGGAACGAGAAACAAAAGAAAAAACAGACATATAATGCTATTCTGTTTTCAACCCCTGCATCAACAATAAAAAAAAATCTGTGGCAATTAGACGCATAAAGAGCATCATTTTCAATGAAATTCCAAAAATAATGTCATTGAATTTGGAGCCATATGAATTTGGGTCCCAGGTCTACATCCTCAGAACTGAGTTTATCTGAGTGTGAGAGTGAGAGTTTGGTTCTGTTGTTCTTGGCAGTTTATGTGTATTCTGTGCTTCTTTCATGTGTCTGATTGCATCAC
Source organism: Chaetodon trifasciatus (assembly GCA_037975065.1). Classification (NCBI taxonomy): domain Eukaryota; kingdom Metazoa; phylum Chordata; class Actinopteri; order Chaetodontiformes; family Chaetodontidae; genus Chaetodon; species Chaetodon trifasciatus. The sequence continues at coordinate 11,512 of JBBMOE010000306.1, forward strand.
TTCATCTCCTGTCCTGTAACAGCTCAGTATTACAAGGTTTTGATCCAAAAGCAGGACTAAGAGTGTTCATTTTTACTGACAACAGTCAATAACAGACAATAACTAGCAAAGTAAGACAAAATCACCAGTTAGGGATCAGTCAAAGAGGCAGAAGTCCAAAAAGCAGACAGGCAGAGATGATGGCAGGGTTAAGTTGAAAACGTGTAAGATGATCTAGTGTAGAATGACTTGGAATGCAAGGATACTGGAGAAGTAGGAAGAGGTGTACAGGTGGGCGGAGAAGGTCAGGTGATGGGAAATGGTGTGAACGCAGAGGTTCCTGCAGGGCAGGAGGGAGTGGAAGATCTGAAACAACAGGAGTGAGTGAGCAAGTATGTGGTGAGGGAAGAAAACATGGAACTACAATCAGGTTGATGTATTTTGGTTTCCCACGAACATTGTTGCCTCTTAGTGTATTAATATTTACCATAAAACTATTCTATCTTAATTTTTTTTGAGTATTTTTTTGTGTTTTATATATGGTGCTAGTCAAAGGTTTAAAGACACCTTCTCATTCAATGGTTTTTCTGTGTTTGAACTCTTCTCTACATTACAGATCAATACTGAAGACATTAACACTATGAAAGAACACACACTGTGTGGAATTATGTGGTGACCAAAAAAAGTGTGAGCAAAGCTGAATATTGTAGATCCTTCAAAGTCGCCCCCTTTCACTTTGATGACAGCTTTACACACTGTTGGCCTTCAGCTTCAGGAGGAAGTGACCCGGAATGCTGAAGGACTTCCCGTATATGCTGAGCACTTGTTGCCTGTTTCTCCTTCACTCTGTGGTCCAACTCATCCCAAACTGTCTCCGTTGGGTTCAGGTCAGGTGATTGTGGAGGTCAGGTCATCTGACGCACTCCATCACTCTCTTTCTTGGTTGAATAGCCCTCACTCAGCCTGGAGGTGTGTTTTGAATGCATTAAAAAATCGCATCAAATAAACTGTGCTTCTTTGACAAATCTAAAAGGTGTTGGTATAACACTTTGTGTTTATTACATTTGTTCTTTCATAGATTTAACGTCTTCAGTATTAAATAACAGTGATGAAAATAAAAAAAATAAGAAAACCCTTTGAATTAGCAGGTGTGTCTAAACATTTGAATGGTACTGTATGTTTTATATCTTTTGTTTTTCTCAGGTGGACCTGAACTGCACCCAGAGTAAATATTTTGAAATCAAAATCACCAAATTCTCAGTTTTTCTGAGTTTGATGATCTTGTACAAATCCCAGCACTGAACTGCACCTACTGAACTTCACTCACAGAGTGTGTGTGGAGGGCAGTACCAGGATCAGTCCAGGAGTTGACTGAGTAATGAGCTGCTGCTCCCTTAAGTCAGCACCTAAATACTCTCAGAGACTCAGTCCGCAGCACACATTAGCTAAATGGCGCTTTCTTACAAATGTCTGCCCTGAACGTCTATTCTGAAACATCTGTCTAGTAGGTAAATGAAAGAAAACTTTGTAACTTTCCAACAGAAAATCTAACAATCATACCCAATTCATGTCATTGTGATGCAGTGATTGGCCAGGAAGGTGGAGGTGAAAAGTTGGCAGAGAGTGAACTTCTCCATCAATCCATTTTTCATTCTTCATGCAACTAATTTTGCCATTTTTCATGTAACAGCCAAATGCAAGACTGTAACTGTTATCCCCATTTGTATGATCAATCAAGTCAAAACCACAAAGAATTCTCAGAGAGCAATCAAGGAAGTGAGGACAGTTGGCTTTTATCCCCACTTTTGAGTTTAGCCATTCACAGCAAGCATTTTTTGATAAGACACGTGTGGCGACCCATTTCATTTGAGGCCTTCAGTCTTCATTGAATTGTTTACTGCAGTATCTGATGTTACCTCAGTGTTGCTCTCACTATGGTCAGTGTGGTCACAGATCTGTCTGAGGCTTTGTTACCCGTCTGTCACTGTACGCTCTGTTTCCCTTTGTCTGGACTGTCACCTTGTCTCGACTTGCCACACTCGTGTAAACTCCTCTTGTTCACCTTTCAGACCTCTTCCTGTCTCTCTCATCCAGCCTTCACCCTTTCCCTGGTGAGAGTTGTGTATCCTGTTTAGAAACTCTGACAGAATATTAATCTCAGAGACTGTCCACAGAGGAATGTATATCAACAAAATCTGCCTCGCCACATGAAATTTAAAATGTGAAGAGATATTTGTGGGGGGTTTTAGTGATGTTTGCTCTGCAGTCAGTATCGATCTGACTCTATTTATTTCTGCAATTCTCCAAGCCAAGGCTCTCTGCGTGTGTCCAGCTGAAGCCGAGTCGTAAATAATGAGTGAAGTGTATGGAGAAGGTGTACTGGAGGTAGTGCAGATGGACTTCATATAGACAGAGAGAATTCAGACTTAAGCTAGAAAACATAAAACTGGAAAGGAAATATAACTAGTTTGGGTGTTTAGGGAAACAGACTTAAAGGACCAAGGAGCAATTTGATTGGTCTGAAGTTGGGCTTTATTCACATACGTGAGATAAAAATTATTTCTGTTAGTGTAGACTGTAAAAAAACCTTCAACAAAACATTGGACCAATCACATGACTTGACTTGCCAAAGCACAAGTGCAAACTTCTTTTCAATTCAAATAATACAACATTTGTGACGTGCGCTTTCACACAAAGAACAGACTCACACTCACTGTTAGTTACTGCACAGATCAACAGTTAAACTAAAACTGCATACTTAAGAGAGATGAGTGTGGTCATGGTGCAGTGCTTCCCAGAGTCTTGACATGGGTTTGCCTGTAGGGGTGAGCAGATCAACACCTTGAGAACTGACAGTACTGATACTAAGTATGTAAAAGAAAAGAGAAAATATGTCCCATGAATGTCTCTGTTCAGTGTGGCTCTCTGTTTGTCTGCTGCTGCTGCTGCTGTGTGTGTGTGTGTGTGTGTGTGTGTGTGTGTGTGTGTGTGTGTGTGTGTGTGTGTGTGTGTGAGAAAAACGGTCCTGTGTTTTAACATGAGACTAAAGAATTCACAGAGTAGTAAAACAAAATTGCTTTTATTTGAAAAAATATTCAGTGGACTGAAACTGTAGAGGCCTTTTCAGTCAGTAGCCCATTACAGCAAGACAACTTCAATGTATTTGACATCAGCAAAGGGAAGCATTAGAATGACACTTAAAAACAATAAGCAGTAAAAACCTGAATTAAATCAATTAAGATTTTAAAAATTAGATGAAATGAAATAAAATACATACATGAAATGAAATGCAAATGACAGTTATAGTGCAGTCACAAGTTGTAAGTTTCCCTAAATGCAACAATTTAAAGTGCATTATAGAAGTCAGCCCATCAAAGGTGCAGGAGAACAGCAGAGATTTTAATTTAGATGAAAGTGGCAAAGGCTGGTGTGCATTTGAAATCACCACATTAATGACGCATTCACCTGCACATGGCTGCCCTCTGATTACATTGTGCATTAGCTGATTTTTAATGTTAAAAAAAATATAAGTAGGGATGTTGATAATTGTAATCTGGTACTATTCAGTTTCAGGTCACAATCACTTTTTGCAGTATCGCCCACCCCTAGTTGCCATGTTTGGTTAACAAAAGCCTGCTTCAATGGATACAATGCTATGGTGGTCATATATAGTGTTTTTATTCCTCACATGACCAACTATATTAACATGCACGGTGTTGTAAGTCGTAAACAAACATGGAATTTTTGTGTTCAGTACATTTCAGAGACATTGATGTATAGTAACATAGTTACTGCACAGTACATAACACAGTCAGTGATGCATTATGGTAACCTGCCTGTATCAACTGCACTTTATTTTTAACTAGTTTGATTCTTGCTGTGAAATCTGCTGGGAATCTTTCCTTCAGTGCTTTGTTGACCGCGTCACTCCACCCTTACAGCACATGCGTGGTCTTATGGGATTTGTTGTCATCATTTTGAATAGAAGTTTGTCAGAGCAGAACTGCTTTGGCACAGGTACAATAGAACAGAACAGCTGTGCCTAATGGCTGTTGTCATGTCATGGTAATCCTGTTGTGGTAATCAGGTTGTCTGGCAGACATCCAGTAGTAGTGATGTTTCTGGGATTTCATCCTCATTAAATGTCTCCCCACAGCTTTGACGAGTAGGCAGACGCCTCCTGGATGCTGTCCTTGAGACGTAGAGATGTGGGGGCATTTTGTAAGAAATACTGGGGGAGTGGAAACAGGGGAGTTATGACTTTTCATGAGATAACCGATTTCATGCAGTCATTGTCATCCACATGAATTCTAATGATGGTCCCTCTCTGCGTGAGCATAGCTGCAGAGGAAGTCCAGTACAGCCTGACCTAAAACTGTGTTATCTTTGAAGCAGTTGTAATTGACAATATGACAATGTGAAAGGGGTTGATCAATGTGATGAACCAACAGAGAATTATCACCTGAATCTGGAGCTCCCCTCGGAGCTTCATCATGATTTTCAGCTCATTGTTTAGCTATCCGGCTAGCAACACCCGTTTTGGTTGATGGCTCTCACTGTGTTGTTGCTTTTTACACAGGAAAAGGCTTGAAAAACCCATCGAACACTACCTGCTCAGCCACAAACATCAGACAAATGGCATAGGAGACTAGCTGGTGAACATAGATAGAACATAGAGACCAAAGATAGAGCTAAAAGGAGAGAGACTTGACTTTTATCAGGTGGATACAAACACAACTCCAAACGAATGATCATGTTACTCTTTAACTGCTGGATGTGTAAAGAAGGAAGTTCACCATATTGACTGAACAGGTTGCAAGTGTTGCTCACTATTTGTGTCCGCTGCCCCCAAATGGCAGGACTTTAATCACTGTCTTAATTGTTAATGTCTGTGTTGTAAATTAGGTTTTTATGTAATTGTAACCATATCATGAAGATTTTCCCGACATTAAACAGTAGGGGTGGGTCACCCTGCCTCACGAAGAGCTGCTAACACAAACAGAGTTCCATTTACAGGTTTAGATAAGATATTGCAGTGTCAGATGATGGTGAAAATGCTGCTTGAGATGCTTGCTACCCATTCTAACGGTGTGGTTTGAGTGATAGTGCTGTTTGTTGGTCAGTCAGTCCACCACTCCAGACAGACTCATTAAAAGAAGCTTCTAACCTCAGTGGAACTTAAACCTTTATTGTTAAATAATAATTGAAAAATTGTCTGCATTTGAAAAATAGTATAAGCCTTCAGAAGTGTTTACTGGTCAAGTCTTAGTCAGACTATACTTTAGTAAAGAAGCATATTCTGTTTTCAGCCTGTAGAATCAAGCATATTTCACAGCAGTGTTCAGTATGTCTAACTTTGGCAGCCGTTTGAATTTATTTTTAAACAATGACTGTTTCATTCCACTTGTGTGTGGAGAAATAACATTACATAATCACAACCAAATGACTCCACTACCACATCAGGCTCTCGACAAGCTCCAAAAAAAGCATCTCTCCCTCAGATTACTCCATGCCGGAAGAGGAAGCATTTCAGTAGGTGAAGTTCTCCTTTGCTGTCAGTTTGATGAGGCCAACATAATGTGACCGCTTGTTATTTGAACAAACCTTGTTGACTGCTTGGCTCCCTTGGTGCCCTATCAAAACTCCGCTGCTGGGTACTGCTGTTGTTAAGTGTCTTACAGCGCAGCTCTCATTTTTCAAAGTGCTTCTAGATAACAGGCGTCAGTGTGTGGGAGAGGCCTATGGGAATCAGCTCCCTGATGTGGAGGAGCAGCCTGACGCTTACAGTAGCTACAGTAGATCATAGAGCAGAACAGCTGTCACAACACTGGGTGTCAGTGCAATCGAGAGAGAGACCGTCAATGTGTGCATTCTGTGTATGTGCAAGTGTGTGTCTTTGTTTGTGTATCTCCGGTGATTGTCTATTTGCATGCATTTGTATGACCCCAACTGAAAAAATGTTGGGACACTGTGTAAAACATGAATAAAACAGACAGTGATCATTTGCTAATCCTTTTTAACATATACTCAATTTAAAACAGCACAAAGACAGTATATTTAATGTTAGACCTCATCAGCTTCATTGATTTTTGTAAATATCTGCTTATTCTGAATTTGATACCAGCAACATGTTTCAAACAGGTTGGGACAGGAGCAACTAAAGACTGGGAAAGATGTGGAATGCTCCAAAAACACCTGTTTGGAACATTCCACAGGTAAACAGGTTGATTGGTAACAGGTGATAGTATCATGATTGGGTATGAAAGGAGCATCCTGGAAAGGCTCAGTCGTTCACAAGCAAGGATGGAGAGAGGTTCACCACTTTGTTAGAACAGAATACTGCCAGAATCGGGGGCACACAGATCAAGACCAGGTTAACACTCACTGAAGCTGTATTGGAGAACGAGTATAAGAATGATTCTGATTCATCACTACTTGTTACCATGATCAATAGATATGATTATGGTAACAGACCACAACAATCAGAGTCAAGTTTCAGTTAACAGGAATTAGCCTAACACCTCACAAGTTTACAGAGAAGAATATTGACCATATGGCAGATGTATATATATAGGCAGCTTTGTGTGTTTGTTTGAGAGAGAGAGAGAGAGAGAGAGAGAGAGAGAGAGAGAGAGAGAGAGCAATCAGATGCAGTAACTGTGATAGACGAACAAGTAAATGAAAGCTGCTGGAATGGGAGATTTGCTGTGACAGTCAATTTGAGTCAATATACTTCCTCCACTTACAGACACGCACACACACACACATACACACACACACACACACACACACACACACACACACACACACACACA